>JBAMHW010000007.1:9167782-9190569 GCA_037177495.1 Rhadinocentrus ornatus | reverse complement strand
GTAAAGTCCTCTGAGACAACTTTGTTGTGATATAGGGCTATACAAATAAACTTGATTTGATTTGATTTGATTTGAACTTAAAGCAGGTTTATCCTGTGTGTGTGTGTGTATTATTAAACTGATTAGGAAATAAGCAACATGTGCAAAACAAGTGTGTTAGGTTTACAGATGAAAGTATTTGTTTAGACTGTGTTTGTTTTGTGTGTAAAATGACATTGTCTCAGTCTGTCAGTGATAATAACCTGTTTAGTTCTCAGTATTTCTGTCATCATTCAGCCATCAGCCCTGTCCCGTACCTAATCATACATGTTGACAGTAGGGTTGTTTAAATCAAAAAGCAGACAGTGGGGGCTGTTGTGTGAGCATGCAATTATATCACAAATTTAAGTTAATGTCTTGAAGCTTAATTCCATACTCACTTTTCAGGTTTATTATTTAAAAGAAAAAGTCTTGCTGGTTTTACTGGACTGGTTGTGACTAATGACTAATGTAAACTCTTCATCAGGCGTGCAAGACCAAGAGAAAAATTACCCTACATTTTCTATAACTTATTGCTGCACAAAAATGAAATTAGATTAAATTCTGAAAGATAAACATAACTGTGTTGATTCTGTAAGTACTTAATTTTGTGATCGTTCCATCAAATCAAAGCATTATGTTCCTGAAAACTGGTTGCTGTGAGCAGAAGCAGACAGCCCTGCAGTGAATAACACTCTGAGCACCGAGGTGACAGAAAAACAGGGTGCTGTTTGGCAAGAACATAACGTCTTTGGTCGAGATTCAATTTCCTGTTTCCTACAGCTTTTACATCACTGGAACAAATCAAAAGATTTTAGTTGAGCTTTTTTTATGCAACAAATTGGACACCAAAAGTTTATTCTATATCACCATCCAACAACAAGGCAATTTAAATGAATAATAATGAATTTAAAAAAGGCATGATGAAAAAGTCCATGCACCTCCTGGGTGTAATGCGATGCAAAATAACACGTTAGAATACTCAGATTAAGGCTGGGTGACATGGTATCATATTATTATTATATATCGTAATTTTTCTGCATCTTGATCACAATATGGTTTGTTTTTTTGTGATCCAATGTTTTATTCATATTTTCTTCATAACAAAGAACAATGCCATTGTAAACCCCCAACCCAACCCCACCCTACCTAATCTACCCCTCAGGCCTTGAGCCATCAATAACAATTAATCATAATTATAAATAAAGAAAACAAGAAATAATGATTAAATAAATGGAATTAGGACAGCTGCAAAATGGTAACTCAATCTTAAATTCATCTGTCAATTTTGCTTTTAATTTTATCTGCTGCTATATGCCAAAATAGAATATTTTGTTGCTTTGCATTATGCATTTCATACCTCATTCCAGTCAAAATTTGAGTCCCAATCTGATACGTCCCTTCTCCATAATGTATCTAGAGTGGTCACCACACCCCTTGCTGTTAACTTAACTGAACATCCCTTGTTCAAACTCTTAGATAAGTTTTCATTTGGTACTCTTTGCGCTTTAAGTGCAGCTGTAATCTGCAAATAGAAAAAAAATTATGTTTTCTGTAAATTAAAACTATTCTTAATATCTTAAAAAGTACACAAGCCATTTCCATTATAAATATCCCTAAGTAAATGTATTCCCTTGCTCTCTCCATTGTGGGAATTGGATGGGTCTACCCCCAATTCGCAAACTAAAATTATTAAAAACTGGGGTGATCAAATGCCATCGAGTTGAAATGTTACATAGCTTTTGTAATGCCAAGTTGATATCAGATGAGATATAATTGAACCAAATTTCAACTTGCATATTTTGATATTGCATATTTAAATTAGATTATAGAACCTCTCTGAGAGAGCACGGATGCACTAAATTGTCTTCTAATTTGTGCCACAAGACATTTGCTGTAAGACTAAACCATGTACTGAGTGGACAAAGAGTGAAAGCCCAGAAATAGAGTTTAAAATTTGGTAGTGACAATCCTCCATCCCTTCTATTTTGCTGAAGAATATAAATTTTTACATGAGGCTTCTTGCGCATCCATATGAAATTGTTAATATTTTTATGTAATTTTTCCCAACTTCCCTCTGGAGGAGCAAGCGATATCATAGAACTTACTAAAATAATTCTAGGTAGCACATTCATCTTTATAATAGCTATACGAGTCTGTAATAAATTTGATACATTCATCCATCTGTCCAAGTCATATAAAATTTTCTTAAAAACCTCCAAATAATTTTGCTGTACAATAGCCTCCAAAGAAGCAAAGATTTCTATTCTAAGGTATGTGAAATGCTGCACTACCAGTACCGAGAGGGACAGATTAGTTGCTACACTGGCACTCTTAGATGATAACGGTAGCAGTGCCGATTTCTGCCAGTTAATCCTAGAACAAGAAATTCTACCAGATTTATCAAAAATATTAAGTAAAGGAGGGATGGAGTTTGTTATATCTTCCAAAAATAATAATATGTCATCAGCAAATAGGGATAAATAATGCTGAGTATTATGAATTGAGATTTGGCAAATATTGTCTGATTGTTGCACTGCTTGAGCTAATGGTTGCAAAGATAAAGCAAATAAAAGTGGACTCAAACGGCAACCTTTGATGCTTTCATTGCATCTAAGGACAACACTGCTGCTGAGTTACTGTTCCCTGCTAAATCCACAATATGTAATCGTTGTCTAACGTTGTCACAGGCCAGGCGGTATTTGATCAAACCAGTTTGATTACAATTAACAAGTTTAATCATATGGGCCTGTAGTCTGTTGGCAAGCACCTTAGCATCTTGACATCACTGTTCAGTAGTGACAGGGGTCTATAACTGCTTAACTTTTTTTTTTAATAGTAGTGATATTAAAGCAATATTAATATTTCTAGAAAAGGAGCCCTTTTCTATAGGATAATGTATCATATTTAAAAACAATGGACCGAGAATAATCCAGAATGTTAAAATAAATTCAGGTGGAATCCCATCTATTCTGGATAAATATTTCTGCTTGCATTTCTCTCACAGATTGTTGTACTTCTTCTAATGATATTGGTTCAACCAATTTCTTCCCCTCTTCTTCAGATAAGCAAGGTAATTCTATATTACTAAGACATGCCTCATAGGTAGATTTATGACATACTACTTGTGATTTATAAAGTTCAGCATAAAATGCTTGACTTTACCAATATCCCATTTTTAGATGAATATCAGCAAATTGATCATTAGATCAAATTTTCATAGTTAACAAATAACTAGGTCGGGTTCCATGAAAATAATATTTCTTTCTTACGCTGTGAATATAGAATTCTGATTGAGCCCTATTCAAAAAATGTATTTCTTTTTTAACAGTTTCTCGCTGAATAGCCATACTATCTGAGTAACTGTTTTGTAATGCATGTTCCAGTTCGGCATATTTAAATTCAAGTTGCTGCAATTTATGAAGTCTATCATTCTTAAGGTTAGAGACAAATAATATAACATTGTTCCTGTTAAATCCTTGATTGGCATCCCAGAGGGTCCTAGGGTCGTTCACTGAGTCCTTATTTAATTGTATAAACTCTGAACATTTTTTCCTCAAATTGTGTTCAAAAATTCTCATCCTCAGAATACTGCCTTGTGATCTGTTATAGTCATAGGCAATAAAGAGCAATTTATAATATTAGAGAAAATAGTCTTAGTGGCAAAGACAAAATCAATTCTAGAAAAGGATTTATGCCTAGCTGAGAGATGGGAAAAATCACATACAGTTGGATTGGCTATATACGCCAGATGTCAACTACACCCAGACCAGATCCCCCCGAAGGAGAGCCTCTGAAGCAGATTTTTCCTCACTATTTTCATTTAATCCAGTCCTATCTTTTTCATGATTCCAAACAGCATTAAAATCTCCTCTTATTAAAAGCGAGTAAACTGTGAGATCTAAAAGCAATCTGGTTAGTGTGTCATAGAACTTCATATTGAAGGAATTGGGAGCATATACCGATACTAATGCTATTTTCTTATTTTATAATTGCATTTTAACTCACACAATCCTTCCTTGATTATCTTGGGTTTGTTCTATAATTTCACTATTAAGGTTACGTCTTACCACAATGGCCAGTTCTTTAGACTTTGTATTTGCTGAGTGAAAACCTATAATATGATACAGTCTATTACTCAATCTAGTTACATCCTTGGTCACCAGATGGGTCTCTTGTAATTAGGCAATGTCTGTTCTTTTTTTCTGGCGTATCTCTAGTATACTCCCTCTTTTGTGAGGAAATTTAAGAGCACTCCCATTCAAAGATAAAATATTTCACTTTCCAGCCTTGGCAAAGGAAGAATGGAACTTTTGTTTGATCTCCTGACTGAATTAAGCATTTCAGTCCCTCTCCCTCTCATAAGTGGGGGTTCTGACTGGTAAAAACCCAGTACTTAAATTTATGACTTGGTTTCCAGCTTCACAGGTCAACAAAGGTCAACTTTTCAACCGAACCGGGGGAGTTCTTCATTAAGTTATATTCAAGACCTGGGAGTTTTCTGAACTTTAATCTTTTGCAACCACAAATCTACCAGGATATGTTTTTCTTCAAACTGACAAGACAACTCCCTGTTCAGGTCTCTGAACCAAGACATCTGGCCATTAACCAGAATGTTATCCTTCACATTCCCAAAGGGTAATAAAACATGCAAGGTTTCTCTGTGTGCCACCACAGAAAGGATTCTCTTTGTCTGAAAAGAGAGTAAAGGATTCTGTCATTTAAATTTATATATACATGTGTGTTTTATTTTGATAGTGCATATAATCATTATCATTTTGTGGAAGGTTTAGTCAACAAGCTTGATTAATTTGAGATCTGAAACTTGTTAATCTGTGTTTATCTTTTCAAGGTATGACATTTGTTTGATTTCAATTGTGTTATTTCTTTTGAATGTGTAATTTATGGTTTATAATGCTTCATATAAGACTTGAATAACTTAGAGACATATAGATGTTCTCATAATGTTTTAATTTGATACTTTTAAAAGAAATCAGGAAGTAACAGAGTTATCTGATCTGATCCAAAACCAGCCCACTAGAATGTATATTCGGCGGAATTATTAGACCACCACCCAGGGGACGTAACCACACTAACACTTTTCAAACTTTGAACAAAGTTTTTTCTATTAAGTTTAAGTTTTAGAGTTCTGAGTTCTGTTGAGTTTTTGCCTTCCAGGTGCTGTTCTTCGGCTTCAGATCTCCCTGAGACATGTTCTTTTTCTGACACAGAACCGCTTACCAGTCTCTTCAGAGAGACGAGAGAATTGAGTTGTAACGGACATCACAATCTTAAGTTGTGCTTGCATTTTAGTATGCATGATCCATTTATATCCTTTTTCAGTTTCAGTTTATACTTTATTTTGATCTTTAACCTTGATTCTGATTTTTTTGGAGTTTGGGTTTTAAGAACTGGTTTACTCTTCAGAACCAGTCACAGAGTTTCCCTTTTTAAGACTGATCCAAAGCTGAACTTATTCGTGAGTTGTCACACCATCGCAGACTTCACTATCTTCGCTGTCTGTGACACCACCGATCCAAACTGCAGAACGGGACCGCATAAGCAGCACTGCCTGATCCAAATCTTTAGACACACCAGCAGACCGAGCCTTTAAAACCGAACCCTACAAACCACCCGTGGGACAAACCTCCTTTCTCCCTGGAACCTGCAAGTCGGTCCTAAGCACCCTCCAGCCTTCTCTGTTGAGCTGAGTGTCACCACCACGGTCGTAACTCACCTCTGGTCTGAACAGAACCGGATTAGTCCTGCCCGGGTCATTCTCTGCTTGTCTGCCAAGGAATGGTTGGTGTGCCGTCCAGATTGGCTCTTAGTAATTTGGGCTTTTCAGTTAAACTTTCAGCTTTAAATGGATTAGATTATTTTCCTTTTCTTTTTAGGACTTAGAAATCCTTTCCAGTTTTCCATAAACATTAGTATAATCAACACCACAGGTTAATTAACTTTTGTTCACCTCTTGAAAACATTTAATTTTTTCTGACACATTACATGGTTTTGAAATAAGATTCTGGTTTAAACATCATTTTTGCATTTCACAATGTTGGAGTCATTTTCCCATTCGAACCTTTGTAAATATTTTCCTCTGACATTTATGCATGCTTAGACTAGTAATACATATTTTATATTTATCCTAAACTGGTCTGGTTTTGTGAATGCTTCTCCTTTGAATCATGTTATGGGTCCCTTCGAATTTAGAATTCACGTTATGAGCGTCCTGAGACTGATCGATTGATAACTGATTTGATTTAACTGGCTTGAATTAATTAATTTAGTCAATTAATTAATTTAGTACTCGGTGTTCACACAGCCATTAAATTAGTATTAAAGCTATCTGTGTGGTGGTGCCCGAGGAATTCGGAATATTAATGATTAATAATTCATAATTTTAGGTAATTATTAAATTAATATTTTCATCCAAACATTTGTAATGTTTAATGACGCTAAATCACAACACTCAACCATGCATGATTTGCAGAAAGATTCCAGAGATCAAACAAAAAATGAAAACAAAGGCAGCTAACACCACTCACTAGAATCAATGAAGCTAAATTATAAATTACTTGATTTCCTTTTTTTAATTCAGCAAATTCTTGCCCCGGAAAAAAAGGTCCAATCCCACCCCACTCTTAGCATCCAACTTAAACAAAAACAGTAAACTACACAATAAAAATTAAGCAAACATACCCCCTTTCGCCATTCCCACCCCAATATCAGATAGAAGACAAGTCCATCCGAGAGCCCTCCACCTCACTTCCTTGTGACAGTGTAAGATAAACAGATACCATCCTTCTCCTTTAAAGTTAACCTTACCTGATTATTTGATTACTTTCTTGATTGATAGTTGGAATCCCACATTCAACTCCTTACTCACTCATACACCCATACATATACCCCTGAAACATAATAATAAATAACTGTAAATAATAAAGAACTCAGTTATACCACCATCTTAATAATAATAATAATAATAATAATAATAATAATAATAATAATAATAATAATAATAATAATAATAATAATAATAATATGGATGTCTTGAATATTCACCCCCCCCACCCCTATACATAGGCACAAACAACGAACATAGGTCATAATGATCCCCATTATGTGACAGCTCCAAATTTGAGATATTTTGTGACAAAGCAAATAATTGAATCATACTCATTACATACTACAGTTCAGATAAGGGTAATAATAAATCGAGCAAACCAACATAAATTTAAGTTCATATTAACTGATATACAAAGCAAGAGTGGTGTAACGGCTCTTCTCTGACACTTGTCAAACAGTTTAGTATGGAAGGCATAGTTTATATGCATAAGAATGCGTCAGTGCATGACGTACCCGGATGTAAACAAGCCAATGTGTAGTATAAGGAACTACAGTGGAAAATTGTTGCTTATGTATGTTACTTATCCTCAAATGAAGCAATGTACTTCTCTGCCTCCGACACCTCCCGGAATAAGAGCTGCTCAGAACCATTAATCAGTTTAATAGTAGCCGGGTAGATTAAGAAGGCTTTCATGCCCAAGACACAGGCTCTGTTCATCACAGGGTAGCAGGGTCGCCTATGCTTCATAGTGTGGTCGCTGAAGTCTGCTGTGAAGAGTATGGAACAACTGGCAATCTCCACTGGGATTTTTCCTGGATTCCTTGAGGATGCGGTCTCTGTCTCTCAGACGAAGGCATCTTAAGATCAAAACTCGATGATGGAGTTGATTGGGGAGTATTCTCGCTGTCATCCCATGCGATGTGCTTTCATGATCTCAAAAGGTCAGCAAGCAATGGTAACCTCTTAGGAATGTTAGCCAAAAGGTAGGCATTGTCCTTCTCCTCACCTTCTTTAGGATAGAATATCTGTAGATTATTCTTCTTTCTTTATACTCCATATCTGCCAATTTAGCTAGAAACTGATCCCTCATTTCACTGTTTTGTGTGACTGCTACTTCCACTTTTTGTAAACGCTCCTGCATCTTTGAAATTGCTGCAGTCTGAGATTTGATTTCTTCATTATGTTTGTTTAAATATGCTTGCATTGTTACAAGCTTAGATTCCAAGCAATCAAACCTTTTATTGCCATTTTTCTCGGTGCAGATGAAGTATCTTTCTAATATGGCTTCAAGGAACGTCATTGTCAGCTGGCCTTTATTAGATTCCTGCAGATCCATTTGTTTGTTGGTCATTTTCTTTTTCTTGAAACGCAATCGTGTTGTTATCATTGCAACAACAAACAATAAAGTTATTAACTTTTACCAGAAGAATAAAGTTTGCTTCAGTTAAAGACTAAACATTTGCTCAAACAGTGTACAGAGAAGACGAGCTGAAATACCCTACTCCGCCATCTTCCGTCCTTCCCCACAATATGGTTTGTTGTTGTTAATTTCAAAACTACTACTGGCAATGACTGCAAGCTTTATCATGTGTTCTTCTATGAAAAAGGACACTGCTGTTGTAATCTCTCTGATTTGATTTAAATACTTTTTATAAGGGGTGGCAGCCACAGGTGATGAGATTATGCTTCTATATTGGACACTTACACTGCAGGAACTGGAGTCTCATTGTCCTGCATTTTCACCCCATTTATTTGAAAATTTAATTGATGTAGTTGAGAATGCGTTGCAGTACATCAGTTGTTTCTGTTATTATGCTGTATATTTTTAGATTATAAACCATATAATAGACTATGTAACCAAAGTGCACAAGTATTTGCAGAAGGGTGCTTATATCTGCTAATACAAAATTAGTCCTGTAATCCAACTTGTAACTATTTTAAACTAGCAATATTGAAAATTGAAATTCATGACATCTCAAAATTGATGCTAGATGTGATATCAAAAGAAGGAAATTTTGATGTTAATAAAATATTGAATTGATTATTTTTTTTAACCCTTAGACGTATAAGTGGGCTTAAAAATGACCCACTCAGGTCATTTTCTTGTAATGTCTTTGTAATGAGAAATTGACAATTTCAAATTGCAGCTATTCCAAAAAAACATATTATTGGTGTCATACAATTTAAATTGGTAGCTTATCTTTTATACATTTTACAAAATTGTAGACTTTGGCTTGCTACTCCAAGCTTCTATAGTTGAGTCAAACATGACCAACATTCAATATACAGAATTTCATGGGAAGCTTTGATTCTTATCAACTGCGAATGTCAGGAATATATATTTTATGGATCACACAGAATATACCTTGTCATCCCTGAAGCTCAATGATGATCATGGTCATTTCCCACTGATGTCTATTTGTGTCATTTGTAATGCACGTATATATTCTCTTGTTTTGACTCCATTAATCATGTATAACCCTAGGGTTGCCATATGTATGAAATCTGCTATGCAAATATTTTTGCATTGCTTCAGCAAAGATGAATAAAGCTCTCACACACCTGGGATTCCCTACTCCAGAGACCACTACATGGTGTGGCCACCCTGGTGGATTTGACAGGCTTGCTGGGACGTTTCAGGTGACAGCTGAAACATGTCAGGTGTGTTACATCATCCTATTTTTGTCTAATAATAACAAAACAAAACCTCATATCATTCAGACAAGAAGACAAAAGTAAAATCTTCTAGCTATAAAGATAAATTAATTGTTGATAACAGTATAGAACTGTAATTGTTAATTTGTTTGGCTATAATAACCTTGTAGTGAAAGCCAGAAATTGTGACAGCCATGTTCCAGAGCAATACTATGAAGGCCATGTCCAAACATGAACTTAGGTGTATATGCTTAAGTTTTATTTTTGGTTTCGACGTTTTGTCTATGGAAATAAGTATTTTTTATTTTTTACAGGGTCCTAAAGTGAATAAATCTAAAAAAAAAAAATTGTATAATTTCCTTGTTTCTGTGTACTGAACTGAGAATGCCATAGCCCACCTCCTCTTTCAACCCCGCCAACAGCTATAATGATGGTAAATCACAGTGTTGGGTTTGTGCTGCAGAAACTAAGGGTCTTTTTGTAAGATACCTAAATCTTTGTGTAACTTTAAGCCCGTCATCTTACAGTTGTTGCTATAGCAGCTGAAATACAAGTAGAAATGAGTAGAAATGAGTCGGATAAATTTGAGAAGAGGCCATAAACACATTACAGTTGGACTTAAAGTGTAGAAACCTTTGTAATTAATTTTCTCCATATTTACAACACAATTATTTTAATGTGATTATCAATTTAAGGCATTAGACTAACATTATAGTTCTAAACACAAATATAGAACTAAAGGCTATCACACTTACTAAATGTGGGACGTTTGGGTGTGAATTAATTCAACAGCATTACAGGTTTTAAGATGAATGTGGTCTGTGTGTGTAAAAGCTTGGTTTTATCCTCTGAATCTTCTCAACTCTGTTTTTTTTCTTTTTTCTTTTCATTCACTGTTGCTTCATGAATATATTCTCACTGAAAAAAAAATCACTTTAATCTCTATCCAGCACAGCAGCACACACAGTCTCTACTTTTAGTTAATCTTTCTTTTTCAGCACAGTTAAAGGCTGTAGGAGTTTCAAACAAGACATTCATACTCAGGAAGGAAGAGGAGTCCAATTAAATGACATATACAAAGTTTTTTCATCAGGAAATTAAAACAAGACTAAAGCTTGTTTTCTGTTTCTTTAATCCTGCAAAATCGTCTGACTTTCTTCTTGGTTATGAACAGTAGAAAGTAAAACATTAATATAGAAAAACCTTAAAAAAAAAAAAATCAGATTAAACAAAAAAAAAATCTTTTCATCTGTTGTGTTCAATGGTCCAAAGAGTATGAACCCAAGAATTAAATTAAGTGGTTAATAGAGATGCTTTGCAGTTCTGTTGAGGTATGAACTTAGAAACATACATTCATGCTCAAACACCGAGACACCATGCACAAGTGCTGCTAAATGGCCAGGGTATATCACAATAACATCATTTGACATGCCGGAGGGCTCGGTTGGTCGATGGAGAGTAGTAGCTTCAGCAGCAGAAAGCGGTGGTACCATTTTTAATCCCGGCGGGTACTGGAGTCATTATGGAGAGGTGGCCAGCAGTGCTATAGGCCAGTTCAGCAATGTGGTGAGTGACCTCTAAGTGTGGGCGAGGCAATTAACAGTGAATGAAAACCATGAAAAAGAGCTGATTGGATTATTTGGACTGCTTCTGCTTCATTTTTATTTTTTCCTGGGAGTGTGAAATGAGGAGGGATGCATGGCTTAGGGAGCTGCAGAGCGCATTGAGGGAAACCTATTTTTACCTCAATTACTGCTCTGTTGCTGTCTGTCTTTTGCAAAAGCTCACGAGAGGGAGTGCTCCATGATAAAGCTGATGGGGTTAGCACAGCCTCATTTTCTGGCTTGGTTTGCTTTGGACGACGAAAACATTAAACCATCATTAGACTTCAAAGGTGTCTTCATCAGAGAAAATCACCCCCCAGGTGCCACAGCCATATCAAAATGAACTAAAATTTTACATATACAGTGTGTTCCACTATGTCCTCTGAGAAAAAAGCCCACCCTGCAGCTGTGGTGAAACCACCAGAGAAACCAGGGTCAACGCTTACAGCCTCCTTCGTGTTTTCCATTAAAAATCTCTGACTAACATCTTTCCTTTACATAGTTTAGAGTTCACACATAAAATATGCATGTGTTTTCAGTCTGAGGTGTATCTTCAGTAGATTTATTCAAAGTCTCAATATGCCGTACTTTGATAGCATGCACATAATCCATTCTTCAATTCAACAAACCAGTTTGTATTGGTTTCTATGTATTCATATGGCCATTTTTGTTTATATAGAAACATGCTTGTATTACATTGGTTTGCGGAGGGCTAAACTTAGCTGGAAGGTCAAATGTAAGGCAGTGAATAATTTAACACTTGAATGCTCATGCAAATAGGCCATGTTTGTCTTTTCTCAATAAGATCAAACCCAAACACATCTGTTCAAATTAGAAGCAGCAGAATGACGTGCAGAGAGTTACACCAGGTACCTTGGCTGTCACATTAAGCTAATTCTGAATTATGACCACCATGTTTAATGTCTGTGCTGGTGTCTGTGTGTTGCTCTGTCATGTGTAAAATGTGTGTTTAGAGTGGACTCAGCGTGTTGCAAAATTGGAAATGTTTTTTAATTCACAATAGTGGGAAATTTGAAAAGATCAAACAAATAACACAAGCAAGTACTCGTGTTTGAGAATGAGCATCCAGAACATCTAACATTCAGTATTTACATTAGCTGAGGAGCAGATGACTTACTGCATCTGTATACTTCTTACCAGCTGCTCCAGAAATTCAAACGGGTAATTTTGTGTTACCTTCAGGGTGTAGCTGATGTTTGAATCTATCACAAGTTTATTAATTTATTAGTGCCATAAAAATATCCCAAGAGTTATCAGCAGCAGGTGAAATAAAGTAGGACAGTTTCATACCAAGGGAAGAAAACATTGAGGGAAATAATTTTTACTTTACTTTAGTTGTTAAATTCATGGTTCAAACCCTTATTTTGGATTTTTTACAATTGATTGCCTTGTTAGAAAACAGTGTGATGTACAATAAGTACTTAAACTTTGAATAGCTGACACATTCATTCAAAACTGAATGAGTCATACTGAATATCCCTAACTTTTTGTGAATAATGTATATCATTATGCTCTAATCTTATTAAAAGATTAAAGAATATTTAATGCACATGACCGGGCTGAAATCTAAAGACTCTCAATCATTTAGAAATTATTTAGAACATCATTGAATGGACTCAGGATGACTACAGTGCTACTGAATCAAAATTTATCATTTATCATGCCTAAATGCAAGCTGAAACTCAATGAAAATAAGCAAAACAACAAAGAACAAAAAAAGAAAAACAAAACAAAAGAAAACAAGAAAAAGATGGCAGGACCCTTTAAAAAACACACAACAAAAACAAAAAACAAAACAAAACAAACAAAAAACTTGTGATCACTGCACAAGTCAAAAGTCAACATCATTAGGGAAGTGGTGGGCTGATGGTTACAGAGGTAGGCTTGGGTCTTTAACCCAGGTTAAAGTCCATGGGATGCCAACAGAGGTGTGGGCTAAATATAGTGAAAATTATTCTGAATATTATTATAATATTATTATTAATGTATGGGTCATCACCTACCTTCTTTGAAATAACACGAATCTCTGGTGTCTTAGCAGAACTCTACAACAAAGGCAGTGCAAATGAAAAAACAAGGGAATGCATGTTTAAATCCCTGACAGCCGGGATTTGAGATATTGTGACTTTTGTCTTGAGGAAAATTAACATTTATCTGTGTGTCCAATGCATATACAGCACATCCCCAACCATCAGTCAGAGGGAGAGGTGACAAGCACCAGTTGCATATAAGTATTCCTTCCACAGTGGCAAGGGGAGAAAATGAGGAAGAAATATGCACAGAAAAGTTGCACAAATAATGAGTCACCCCATTAGAATTAGTTAGTTGAAAGGCTGAACTTGTTAAGTCAAAGGAGGAGAGTTTAGGCACATGCATGAGGACTGTAATTATGTTTCTACAACCCATCAGCGCTCTGCATATTGCTTTGGGAAGTAGATGTGAGTAAGTGATGAAAGACAGTCTCCCAAGAGTCACTTGTACACTGCATATATTTGCATATTGAACCTCAACTGTTCTTTGTAACTATGATCTGTTTAGATTCAGAGTTTAACTTATTACAATTGCTGCAGCAGAAAATTGTCTATTATTTAAGAAGCTGAATATAGCACTTCAGAATCTCTTTCCAAACTAAAATACAAATAAATCACCAGTGAGGTTGACTTGAGGCTACAAGATCGACATATAAGCTAGATTTATTAAAGGTCACATAGTATGCTAAATTCACTTACTGAAGGTTTTCTAACAGTCACATGTGTCCTCATAGCCTGTGTATGAGGCTCAAAAATGAGAAAATTCTGTCACCTCTCTCAATTCCTCGCTCCACTTTTTAGCGAATGTATGTTCAAATGAGTGAGTCTGAGATATTTCCTTGTGTGACCCCACGAAGGGAAATAACCACTATCCCTGTTAGTGGATACTGTCATTGACTCGTCCCCCTTGGCTAGGTGAGCCTGCGCTCTAAAATCACAGAGCGGGCACCAATGAAAGCCAGATCCTCTCCCAGAGAGGGGCGTGGACAGGCACCACTCGTGAACATTTAAAGGTTCAGACACAGCAACAGCCCGTTCTCATTAGAGCCGCTTTTGGAACGGTTGAATGTAAGGACCAAGGCTAAATTTGTGGTAATGCACTTTGAAAACAATGTTGTTGGATCTTTGACACCCATATGAAATTGTTGAAAAAATGTATAATGTGGACCTTAAAGTGACATTAAGGTGTTATTTGGGATTCTATAATTCTTGAGATCAGGGAAAAAATGGGTTAAAATTTTCTCCCCCAAAATATTCAGTGTAAAACTGACATGGCTCGCAGAAGTGAACTCATCACTAACTATTAGTGAAAGAATTGACTTAACAATCATGACAACCCAAAGAATGCATGGAAGTAAGAGAAGGACAATGTATGACAACATTTGAAATGGACGTTGCTATTTACGTATGTAAGGGCACATGAATGGGCCTATCGACGTGTTACGTGTTCCTCTTCCATGAAGTCCATGACTGCTGCAGATATGTGGGAGATGTCCATGGTGCTACTTGTGCGGACTGCTGATGAGGATTCCTTCAGCCTAACTAGAATATCTGAGAATGGCACAAAGCAGACAACCCGACTTTCTTTTCACTGGAAACAAACATTTGGTCCATGAGGATGAAAAGATTCAACTTGAACATCCTGATCCTCTAAGTCAGTTTTTGATGCTGTAGACAGCCGCCAGTTTCTGGTCATACATGACAACAAGCCAATCTTCACTTTGAACATCACCAGGGCCTATATCAGTTGTTGTTCCTTCAAGTTTCCTGCTGGCCTCCTTCTCTATTTCCTCCATCAACATTTCCAGTGGCTTCTGTACTTCAGCAGTACTTGAGCCTTCATGGACATCTGGTTTCTATGTTATGTCAACCAAAGAGTAAGTAACTATACTGAAACGCTGCAAAGCTGTGGTTCTCTGCAAAAACATGAAAGGAACATTATCAGAGGAAGAGATTAAAAGAGAGAGATACGGAGCAGAGCAAAAATAAGAGACTATCATTTACTGTCTTGAAAGAGCTCACAGTACATGTAGGATGTTGTTGTCGTGAGGGGTCACTTCTTTAAAAAAAACTGCCAAAGTTCAGCAGTACAGCTTTAGATGTGGTCTTGTTCAGCTTAAAACACAACTGCAAAAATTTAAAAATTTTAAATTAGCAGTGGACGTTTAGCTAGTGAGCACATTACTTTAAACTGCAAGTCTAAGAAATCAGAGGAAGTTACGTACCTTTATTGGAATATATATCAAATAGAAAAGCCCCTTTATCCTGACTCTGATTGCACTCCATCAAACTGATTAAAGTTTTGTTTGCCAAGTCTCATGCTGGTTTACTAATGACAGAGATTAAAATCATGTGATTTAGAGACCGGACTAATTAGTTAACAGCAAACATTTATCAGGAAGTTGGTCCTGTCATCCATCAAACTGTAGGATTACTCTTTTAACCGCTTAGATCTCCTTCATTATAAACACTTACAGAAAATTAATGGTTTGCCACAACTTATGATGTTGTTTTATAATGTGAAATACCATCCTTATTGTAAATTGAATTTTGACAGCACATAATACAGACTGAACCATTGTTACTGGATCATAGCCCCCATATTAATCAGCTCCACTCTCCTGTGTGGCCATGCCAGCATTGTGCCTGCATATCCTCCTCCAGGCAACAACAAGAAATGTGTAAAACACTGTAAAAAAAAAAAAGAAGAAAAAAAAGCTGCTGTTTCTCATTTCATGGTCTGTAGTTGACCCTCGTATGACCTGCTTGCCTCTTCAGGGTGGTAATTACTTCTGAAAGACACTGAGTGATATAAAGAAAAGCTAATTTCCATCATTGACTGTAATTTCTGTTTCATTGTTATGGTTGGATGAGAAGTGAGAGGCAGAGGTCCGTGAATCAATCCACTGGGGACTGTGCCTGAAGACAATACTTTCATGGTGCAATGCAGTCACAGTGCTAAATTGGTTGGATAAGGACAAAAGCATGAGGAAGAACCAATACCTTTCACATTGCCTGGAGTCATTTAACAACGACGATGACATAAGCTCATGCTGAATAAAACTGTCGTGTCAGTGTTCAATAAGAAAACAGTCCTTTACAGAGCCATGCAGGCACTCAAACACGTAAAAGCAACAGTAGCTGATTGATGTGAGATTACAACATTTGCATAATACTTGAAGAAACAGACTAAAATGTCTAAACTAAAAGACAGACCGACACACCTGGATGATGCGGTTGGTTGTTGAATTGCTCTTGCAGGTGGGGGTTCAGTGTAACTCAAACTGATCCAGGTGTTTTCTGCATGCTCCACAATTGTTATCACTGAGTTTTGACCCAGAAAAACTGAAAAAGTTGGTGAAGAAGATGAAGACCTAAGTAAAAAAATAGAATAACCATAAATAATAGCGTTCATGTAACGTGTAAAAATTGTAGAGCTGAGAACACGTACAAACACATATGCAGATCTGTAATGCTGTCCAGTTTTAGCTAGATGTGCAAGGAGTCATATGGCCTAGCTTGGCTATGACTGTAGCTTGATCTCAGTGTATGTGTAAACATGCTGAGTGGTCCATTGTTTACATTCACCGAATACTGAAAAATGAAACAATACTGTGTATGAAACCTTAGCTGTATTTGAACTGTCCACTCATCCTGTGTTCATTGGACTCACTAGTGGACAGGGTTAGCCAGCTTCTGATGTATTTCAGAAAGTGCCTAAATGCACCAGTGTGAAACAATTATATGCCAAATGAACAGAGATGAGCTGCATAAAATAAGCACTGGCAGGATGGGTAGACACCAAACTGAGATGAAGGACAGCACAAGGTTGCTGCATAAAAACATGCACAGTAGCCTACTGAGATAAAACTTTGTTAAAGAGATTCGGCTACAGATTGTACCCACTTATACAAACATGTTAGGGATAGCAGCTGTAATATTATGATAATCTTCATAGTAATTATGGATTAGTATTACCAATGAAAAGCAGTTGAAAATAGATCTGGCATAAACACTGCCTTCTATCAATGGTTCAGGCTTCTGGTGGCATAATGGTGTGAGGTGTGTTCACACACTTCTGGCTCTTCAGTACCAACTGAGCATCATTTCATCACCACATCCCACTTAAGTATTGTTGCTGACCACGTCTATCCCTTTATGACCACAGTATATCCATTTAAACACATCATTTGGGATGCGGTTGAACAGGTGTCAACATCCAAATGTGAAGGATCTGGGAGATTCTAGTGGTGAGAGACTACACCATGCTTTCATGTCAGTATAGACTAAAACCTCTGAGGCACAGACACCAACACTTTATTGATTTCTGAAGGCAAAATGGGGGTCCAACCTGGTACCAGCAAGGTGGACTTCATAAACAGGCTGTTGTGCATATACCTTTTTATGCTTAACCCTTCAAGGGGTCCTATTGTGCTATTTCGACTTTTCAAAGCTTTCTACAGTGTTATAGTTTTTAATACACATCAGACAATTTTTTTATCACATCAATGCATGTTTGAGTTTGCAGTTGAAAAACTGTAGAAAAATATATTATTAACCAATATTATGTATTACTTAGCTTTAGTTGGCATATTACTTAATGTAGAAATAAGCAGGTAATTAATGTTTACTACTCAACCTTACTTAATGCATTATTGTGTTAACAAAAGTTGAATTATATAATTATTTTGTTATTATGTATGCATTACTCAGCATTAATTACAATGTCAGTTAACATATTAGTAAGCCTTTAAAAAAATTCAGGTAATAGTTTACTAATGGCAAAGGGATAAATGTTTACACTTTACAATAAGGGTCCATAAAAGCATTCAATAATAATTAACTAGGTTAAGTAATGCTTATAAAGCGTTTATTAAGGCTCAGGGCAGGCTGCTAATGTTAAGTAATACCTTAGTAAGATCAGGTAAGGGCAACCTGATGACATACACTGCACAACATTAGTAAATGATAACTTAGGACATTATTAATGGTTTATTAGTGCCGATCCAGGTAATGTGCACCATATAGGGAAGGATCAGTAGATGCATTAGTTAGCTGTTACTTAATACTTATTCACTAAAAATCTGCACCATTAGTAAACAATTGAAAAATTTTAAAGGCTTACTAACAGTTAATTAATGCTTAATGATGCTTAATAAAGGGACCCTTATTGTAAAGTGTTATCTAATAATACTGTGTTTATGTCACGTAAACAACCATGCCTGCAAATAATAGGCTCAGAGTGCTAAAACAGCTAATTTAGCTTCTTTATATAATAGTAATAGTTTATCACTTTCTAGGTTGCACTTTTCAGTAACACAATGTCTCAGTGTAGCTGAATGTTTCTCCAGATCGTAACTTTGAGTTTCACATTTTGCATTCTGTACATCCAGAGATCACTAGAAATCACTTGAGCTATGCAAAGACAAACCGAAACTGAAACATCTCTTTGGAAGCCTGTGGGTGAGTGCGGGCTCTTTCATGTCGATGTTTTCTATGGGCTGTGATTATATTCAAAAGATAAGTGTTGCATTACTTAGAGAAGATGCAGGCTGTAAAAGCTGTAGACCATTGCAGTGTGTACTAGACCAAAAATGTTTCTAGGCATACCCAGTCATAAAAAGTAATGCTTTTCTTATCTTTGCAACTGTACCTGAGGGCAAAAGACTACAATTTCCATCTAAGTCCCAAGTTAGAAAGGTTGAGGAGCCTTTGCCTTGGGTCAAATCAGCTGGGTGTGCTTTAAGAGATGCTGCTTCCCCAAAGCTCTGGAGCAGCTGGTGGAAATGTGCTGGTGGACCCAACTCTCAGATGTCAGTGCAGCTGCTAACAAGACTGTTTTGTGTTTCCAAATGTGACTTATTAGCGATGCTGACTCACCAATAAACTGTCCTTATTCACTGTTTACAAAGATTTAAACAAGGGAAATAAGCAGATTGGTTTTCCTATACATCTATAAATATTTGGTTTTTCATCCTTCACCCTACATTACTCCCAAAAGCACTCCTTTATGAAAGCCTTTATGAAAATCGACTTTTCATTGACAGTAAGATTATACAGCTGCTATCATTGCTTTTGGTAAGAGAGCCAATGCAACAGATGAGTTATTTCATCTCATCAGAGCACAAGAGCGAGTGTGCCTTGTTGAGGTAAAATAATTTCAGACAGCTATATGCCTTTTTTTAAGGCTGTAATAAATAAACACTATGAAGCATTTACAGATTGACTTCAGCAATGACTGATCCGCTTAATTTAACACAGGTTGTAAAAATGTGCAGAAGTAAGAGAATTATTAACAGTTTTCTATTTAAATTATGTTTCCAGAAATAAATTATCTGCATACCCGTTAATCACCATTTACTAAGTGACACTTTTTTATGTCTGCCCACCTCTTAATACTGTTATCCAGCTCCTATTTGTGATCCTTTCCCTAAACTGAGCCTGAGACGGTTTAAATCTTTGCATCTACTTTGTTTTGGGTTTAATTTACAGGTTAACAAGTCACTGTAAATGTGTCCGGGAGAAGTGAAATAGTTGAAACTAGAAGCAGACAGCGAGCACAAACCTCCACCAAGCCATTGTAAATATTTATTTATTTATTCATTCATTCATTTATTTATTTATTAATTAATTGACAATAATATTGGGCATTATTTTTTTTTGTTAGAAGCTGTCATGGCAAAATTATCCTTATCTCCTAATAGTGAAAAATCCTTTAAGAAATTCCTGGATCCAGACAAACCAATACTGAATACATGACCTCTAGCTTGGCAGAGGTGGGGTGCTGTCTGATGCAGCTACACTTACTAACTGCTGGTAAAAGATCTACCAGTGTATGGATAAATCTAAATAGGTTAAAAAATGAGTCAGAAATTCAATAATAAAAAATTCCGACCATCTACCAGACAAGGTTCTTTTCCTTTTCTACTAATGACCTAGGGTTTTTTTGCCTTCAGGCCTTTGGATGACAGTCGCCAGCACTGTCTGTATGTACTGTAGCTCCCACCTCGCTTCACCTTTTAAGTGCCATGTAGAGGTTGGGTTTGAATTTGCTCCCAGGGCAACTTTAGGTCTATGTAAGACTTTGGAAATTTGGTGGCTGACTAATCAATCAAATCTTCGCATTTTAGTTTAAACCCAAAGCAGCTAATTCTGATTTTTACAGCTCATTGCCTTTTATTTTGTTTTTTACCAATTGTGGTCGTTGAGGGCAAAGTGTTTCTTTTCCCTTCCTTTTCACTAAGACAAGCATAATGATGAAAAGTCCAGTGTATCCTGCAGGCTGTCATGGATTCAAGAGGCTGTCAAAAGTTTCTCAGATATCTTAGGAGGTGAGACCCTCCAACTTCAGCAGCTTTCCAACGAAGATCCCCCCTGAAGACATGTGTTCACATCACCCATGAAGCTCAGAGTTCAAAATCTTCAGTGTATCCACAGATAATTGTGGACCTAAATTATAAAGTATAAATTTTAGGATTGTCTCTTGAAGCTCTAGCTGTAGCAACAAGTGAACATAATTAATTAGGTATCTTAAAGGACTATGTAAACTGAAGGCTAAATGTGCATTATTGGAATTGGAAGAAGAACTGCAGGAGAGGCATATTAGTACCTCCCTGGTATATTTATTAACCTTTATCACATATTCAGATGATGAACATTAACTTCTTGGGTGATCTTTCAGTGTCATTTATTAGCTATGCAGCAGGATGTTGGGGACTAAAGAGGATACCAACAGCTTAGAGAGAGCAAAGTAAGAAGGTCAAGAGCTGAATGTCAGAAAGCTAGGGTGTTTATAGCTGTCTAATTGAGAGGTGTGGAGAATGACATTTCAGATATCTTTTTGCACATCATCCCATTGTTTTCGTGCGTTGCTTAAATAGATGAGCTTCTGTTAGTTCCACTGTGTGCAGATGAAGGGAGGGTAAGATTAACACACTGCTGTCCAACAGGTATCATTGCTTCACACAGCTGAATGATAATCCTGCCCATCAAAAGCAGAACTGGACCAAAGAGCAGCTGCACCTGCTTTACTTTTTTTAATTTATTATTATTTTTTTTTAAAAGCACTGAGCCTCTCTTGTTAAGTCTTTGATGCCTGAACAGCTTCTTTGCCAGCCTGATGAAACACAGCTCAGTGAATGGAAATTCCCTCTATGCTACTATGAGGCCATCTTTTAGTGATCCAAAGGAAGGCATGCTTTTCAAAATGGCATTAAGCTTGATGTGATGCTTGTGTAGAATGCCTCTGCAGTATTTTTAAAAAATAGCAACACTATATGAGCATCAATCTTTAGACTGTAGAAACATGTACACACCACCAGCAACCTGTTGATAAAATAAACTGAGAACTTTCCCTCTTACAGCAGCTGTCAGGGTTCAGAGCCAGAGCTAAGACAACATCATTGATCACAACAACTTATCACAAAGACTTGGTGTGGAATGGTTTGAGTTTATTTACTAGTAAACTCTACTTTAAATATTAATGTGCCCTCCACAAATATCAGAATTGGTTATTGTGTTCCATAGGACTCTGGACCGGGACCAGTTATGTTTACCCAATACAGGCTTCCTTTGGAAAACATTAAACATGTACTTCTATTGTTATGCTGATGACACTGGTTTCTGTGTGTCTCTGAAGGTTGAAGAATTAATCATTTATGGAAATCACAGGCTTGTCTGGGTGATATTAAGAATTGAGCAACCCTGTTATTTCCTGTCTTTTAGTTCAGGCAAAACTCGAGTTATTATCTATTACCTACCTCTATCTATTATCTATTACTGCATATTACCGTAGAAAATCACAATACACTTTTTACATGGGTTGAATTGCTTGGCCTCCAGTTTTGCTGTGAGAAAACTAAGTCAGAGACCAACATTTCCCTTTAAATTCACACATTTAACTATTTTTCTTTTTAGTTGGCTGCAAAACATTAATAAAATCAGAAACATCTTAATACAAATTGATGCCATAAAATTTCTACTATGTGTTTATTTCTCTGGGCTGCACAGCATCAAAGGCCTTAATAGCCATGTTCCATATTTTTAAACAACAGCAACTCTTTCTTCTCAGAGTGCATGCTTGCTTAGGTTTTGCTAACAGAGAAATGGACAAAAATTCTCTAAATATTTTTCCTAAAGACTGATAGAAAATCCAAATAAAAATGAAGTAATCGCTGTTTCAGGTTTTAGGATTCAGAGAATATCGTGTAATTAAAATTTACAAGACAAAATAAAATATACCTGCACTTGTCACTTCATTACATTTGTTTTTTTAATGTCATTATTTAGAGTTTTCAGACTTCAAACCCTTTCTGATCCCATGTGATTCACAATTTGCAGCAGCAGTGCACAGATAAGTCCATCCATCCCGAGCCTGGCTCCTCTCGATGCGGAGTAGAAGCGACTCTACTCTGAGCCCCTCCCGGATCACCGAGCTTCTCACCCTATGCCTAAGGTATGGATAGGGTGAGAGATTATCTCATTTCAGCCGCTTGTATTCGCGATCTTGTTCTTATGGTCACTACCCACAGCACGTGACCATAGGTGAGGGTAGGAACGTAGATCGACCGGTAAATCGAGAGCTTTGCCTTTTGGCTCAGCTCCTTCTTC
>JBAMHW010000007.1:9130577-9140970 GCA_037177495.1 Rhadinocentrus ornatus | reverse complement strand
ATAATTTGTTTTTTTACATTTTGGGCTTTTGGGTTTAAGTTAAATGAATCCAGCTGAACTGCAGTGAAAAGGGTTACAGAGCACAGGAAGGCTGGCAGGCTGAATGATAGCTGGTCATGAGGCAGAGTAGTGGAAAATTATCCAGACTCCTCCATGACCTCTTTGCTGCTTTGCCAGGCACACGTTAATGGGATTCTGAAGCAATAAATATTTTAAAAGAGGGCTACCATAGTCTATTTTTGCTACATAGGGGGCTGTGGGAGCATCTATGTGTCTGGAAGTGAAGCAGATAGGGTGTGCAGAGAGACAACCAAGCCAGAGGGTAAGTTGCCTCTCACTGAAGCCTACATACAGCTTCATTATGTTTAGCTGCAATTCCTAAACCATCCTTTAGTAAAGTGTTGCTTCGAAAAGTGAAGGAAAAAGCTGATTTTTCTATTTAAAGTTTATTTTTATAACACACATTCGTTATATTAATTTGAAATGTGCCACAAAATCATGGGAAAAAGCATTTGCAATACTGATGAAGCAGCACTTGGGGAAAATTTTTTGTAATTTTTCGTCATTGAAATGAAATCACGATTTTATTATTTCAGATGGTTGATTAATAATGTATTATATGAATAATATTTCTATAAAATGAAAATTATTGTTTTAGATTTTAATATCTGGCATACTGCAGCACTTCTACTTTAAAATGTTAATGACAGACTTTGCTCTTTGCTACAGATTAGAAAGTGTTGAGGTTTTAGGTGAATTTGGTCATGTAAAAAAGATTTTTACTTGAGCAACAAATACAGTTGCTTTTTTCTTTAAAGCAGGATGCTTTTAAGAAAAGTTTTTAAATGGATATACAATTAGAAGATGGCCCCAACTAAAAGTCAACACATATAGTATAGATGTTGGATATTGGTATAAAGGAAACAACATCTATCAACTATAAAACTATCACAAACAGCCTGATATTTTGTAGGTCCTACTAATGGTTTAAGATGACTGGATGGAAAGTGTGAAAGTGCCAGAACGTTTTTTTCATGGCAGCCTAATATTGTGTTGCTTATCTTATAAATATGCTTAATTAATGGAAACTTCTCAGAAACAAATCAACTTAAATCCTCAATGTCCAAACTGATTGCTATGAGTGTGGATGTTCCTCATATTTTGCTTAGCTAAACACACGCTGCCATCATTAAATTGGTCACTAAACCTTCTAGACACCAAGTATAAGCATTTACTTATTTATTGAGATGTGGAATCAGCAGTCTGAGTTAAAAGCCTGAGAGATGTTTTTGCTACTACTTTTTGCTAAATTAAAAATCATTGAGGTGATTGGTTGTAGATTTCCTCCCTGGATCTCCCTTCATGTTCATTGTTTGTTCCCTGCTTTATGCCACTTTGTCTCGCTCTCCTGCAGTCTGTCTCTGGCTTGCGTGAGTTCAAATGCTGATGTTACGCTTAGTCAGCCTTCTCCACTTTCTATAATCAAACACTTTTCGTTGATATGCTGTTATTTTGCACGTTTTCCTCCTATTTTTTCTTCTATTGTTGCTTCAACTCTTGAATTTAGAGCTGATTCCCAAAGTTTAAAGTTAATCTCACAAAGGCTGCACATGGAAAACTTTCAAGCTCATCCTGGAAGAGTATTCATGTCAATTATTCAGTTCATTATTAGCAGTGACAAGGGTAATGTTTCACAGCAAGCTGGAGAGACTTACATTTCATTAAAGTTTAATTAAATTTTAATCATGACTTCATCTAATAGAAGATATGAAAAATGCTTTGAAAATGGGATTTTAGTAAAGGTTACAGTATTTTTAGCCATTTTAATCCATAAATCTTGTCTTTGAATGTGATCAGACTGCACTGGTTCAAATCAAACTGGGAAAGGAAGTAGAGCCATTGTAAAGTCCTCTTGGTGTTGGTGGAAAAAACGTCTCCTGTATTGAAATCTCCTTTTGTTAGCTGATTAGTTTTGGATGGAGCTGCTTGGATTTCAATAAAATAATTTTTTTATACTATGTGGAATTTTGTGCCATCTGGAATGTTTTTGAAATGTAGTCTACGCTTTATGGTTACAATAATAACAACATGGACTAAAATTGACAAACTTTTAGTTTTTTTGTTACCTTATCCCTGATGCCCTGTCGGATATTTTCTCTTTCTGCTTCCATCTTTGCATATTTGGCCTTCCTCTCCTCCTCTTGTTGCCTCAGTGCTTCTTGCCTCTCCTCCTCTTTTTTCTGAGCATCAGGATCCTTCTCCTCCTCTCCACCAAGCATCTTCCCCATGTCTTTGGTGGCCCCTATTGATTATGGCAACAAAGAGAAAGAGATGAATATTGTGCTTAATGGAAAAGAAAAAAAAGTCAAACCTGTAATGCTTAACACTGACAATTCACACATAATTGCTTATTATAGCTCTCAGTTCTGGCTGTTGCTCAGCATTTGATGTGCACACTGGCACATCTAAGATATGGATTATTCAATAGATATTGCTTTGTATTTTAATCCTCCTTCAGGCCAGTGAAAGAGCAGCACAATCTGCCCTCGACTGCACCAGAGACAAAAGTGTGCGACAATGGAGGGAACAAGAGGTGAGCAGCATGAACAAACGCTTGAGATAAAAGAGACTGCAATTAATTGTTAACAATTGTCTTTTTGTTGTTCACGTTGGCCTTTGTTATCTCCAATAGGAATTTACATCCTCTTGAAAAGTGTCCGCCTGGACCTTGGGTCAAGACCCGAGGACAAAAGAATTAAAATGCTGTTTAAAGGACCATAATTAATTGAGACTGGGACTCATTCTGCTATTGATCCCATCCCTTGCCTGTACTTGTTAGATATGCTAAACAAGAGACATACACTACAAATATGTTCTGTGTCTCTTGTCTTCCTTATCTGCTCTTGCAAAATTCTTATGATCTTCAAATCAAATAGTCTATCACTTCACTACGTTTGATCTCACATTTTAATATCAAGCTCTTTGTTGATGATGCTCTTGTGTCATTCACAAATCTTAGATTCTGAATTGTTTTGTGAATGGTTAAAATAGGCGCCAAAAATATAATTTTGATTACTCAACGGGGTTTGACTTCATTCACTAGCATCTTACTCTGTATCCTCTCCAACTCTGTGCCTGTGTAGAGCATCTGCTGTGTGCTGCAGGCATCAATTGTCATTCTTTATATGTCACTATGGCTGATGTGTTTGTTTTATCCCGAACAACTCCTGTTCATATTGGATGACTCTGCAGTTTATATCGAGTTGTGTGACCTTTCTAAAAGGATTCACAGGATAAAGGCATGAAGTCTTTTATTGTAGCAACTATTAACAGATGTTACAGAAAGAACAAAAAAAATTAATTAAATCACTGTCTGAGCTGTCAAAACCTAGACAAAACCATATGTGGTGCTTTAACATTCATTCTCAGAATTTATCACTTTATTCAGGAAACCACATAAGAACAAAGATTACCTTAGTTTAGGATGTGATGCTCTATTTAAATAACGGCATCACACCAACAACTGAAAAGTCTAAAGGATGAAGGTGAATGCTGAGGGTCAACCAACATGTTCAGCTTTTGCCTTTACATGGCTCTGCCTGTGTATTCTCACTCCTAAGGCATTGGATCTTCTTTCCAGCTCAATGGCTGGAAATGAGCCAGTGCTTTAACAGTGGTCCGATGAATCTGGGATCCTTGACTCAATGTTCACTTCCAACTGGCAGAAAAGAAATAGATTATAATGAGAAGTAGACCTCGCAGACCACAACGGGCAAATTTAAACTATGTCGTGCCCTCTGTCCAGCACACTCCCTGTCTTTATTAGGGCCTTTGTCTCCGTCTTGGTCTGTGCTCGGCTGCAGTGCTGAGCCTCAAAGGCTCTCTGGAGGGAAAACTCAAAGACAGAACCATCTGTTTTAGCAGGGAAATTGATGAGACAGTTGTGACCTTGAGGTTTCTTGGAGTAATCTGAGCTTGCAACCTTGATGTACTAAGACAAGCCCTGAGAATAAATAGAAACAAGGAAAAAGTCTTGCATTTATTAACAAGGAAAAACCTACAAGATGTGTGTCTAAATCAAACACAAGTTGTAGGAAGAATATCTGAATGAATGTTTTACTTTGATTCGGCTTGATATGCTTACTGTCAGAAACCTTAACTGTATAAAAATCCCTTACACGTCTCTCTTTTCCTCTTTGATATTGGAAGATATTTTAGATCTCTATTTGTAGCTGTGCAAATAGCCCATTATAAAAAAAAAATCCAACTTGGGACACTTAAGTGGTTATTGTATGAGTGTTGCCCTGCCAGTCTCCTGTAAAAACCATTTATTAAAATGGACAAGTTTAAATTATAAGATTGCTTTGTGGACATTTGTTTTGCAGGAATTAAACAGACAATATCTAAATTGTAAATAGTTTTTGTGTGACAACTTCCTCTGAAGTATAAAGCAGTACTGCACACTATGATCTAATTAGATTTTCAGTGTTATTGCAATACTTTTTGATTTTCATATTTTATAGAGCCATTTGATTCCTCGTTGATTTATACTAAAATTTGCAATATTTAGTGTTTGTGACAATGAAGTGCTTTGGGATTTTTCATACACGTTTTCTATCAGTTCTATTTTGATTCAAAATATTGAGCCAAAATCTACAATGTATGTATCTGACTTATTTATGAAAATTAACAAATGAACTGTACCTGAAAATATCTCAACATCAACTATGTTTTGATCGTTCTCAGTAATAAAGTTGACATTGGTTGTTGCCTCAGTTTGACCTTGCTCAACACACATCATCAGCTGTCAGGAGAAAATAGGGTGATGTATTGAAGTTGTAAAACCACTGTTTTGTTGAAGACACAACAGTGACCATCGAGGAATGCTGCTGTTTCACTTCATTATTCTCCGGGCAATTGCATCCTTTCCACGCGGGCACAAAGGAACACCAAGGTTTCATTATTAATGTTTTTATGCGCTCTCGCTGTAATGCTCATGAGAAGTCTTAAACATCCTGCTTCTCTGTGCTTTGCCGGAGGACAAAATAAAGCTGCTGATTGGGACTGTAAACTTTCTCTGACTTTGTTGCTGGCAGCTTGAGGAGATTTCACAAAGCTCGTGTGAGCGTAGCAATCTTCACAGTGGAGAAAACTCAGAGGAAGGATTTCCTTCATCTCTTCGGGGATAATATTTTCTTCTTTGGTCTGGCAGAACAGAGCAACTTTTGAAATTAAAACTTGTCAAGTCTGAACCTACAAATTAAAATATAGTATGACACACATTGCTTCATTGGTAGAGCTCATACTTTTACACATATCCTCCCACATTCCTGTCATCATGAGCTATTTTCAACTTCTCATTCCTGCAGCAAAAGATAGTGAATTATTAATAAATGCTATCTACAGAATTTGATTGCACTGTGGTATTATAAAATATAGTTACTTTTTAATATAGTCATGAGGAAAGAATGGCGTATTGAATTGTTTTGCATAGATTTATTTACACTGTGAACACTAGATTGCTTTTATTAAAAATGTTTTCACTAAAACTCATATTCAGTTTTCTTCACTTTAATGTTGAAAACAGTCCAGTTATTTTTCCTCTACATATTCCCCCTTTGTTCTATCCTTAGGAAGTATGGTATTGCAATGCATAGTTATGTAGTGATATTTGGAACTAGTGGTGCCTGTAGTGTTTTATATTTGGATCTGTGTCGGACTTGAGTGTGGTATTTGAGAAACAGATGAAGTCAGTGGTCAAAATTAGTCTTTGAAAGTCTTAATTATGCTTTTTTTTTATCACTTTCCAGTTGGGCTATTGCGATTCCTTATGTTGCACAACATCCTTTTCATTACTGCAGATAGTCCAGAATACTGTAGCTCATCTTATAACATGAACATATAAGCACAAGCACCTATTGTTTAAAGTTTTTTTTAGATTTTTTTTCTTTTAATAAGGAACTTAATGAGCTAGCCCCTTTGTTTGTCTTATTCCTCTTATAACAAGGCATGTTAAAGTTATACATATAGCACATTTCAAACCTAGGCAACCCGATGAGCTGTACATAAAAAAGAAACAGCAAGGAGAACACAGACAGTAAGTTACCTAATTGCTTTAACTGAGGTACACACGTACACACTGAAACCTTCACCAGGACCAGAGTCCCTAGTGAGACAGTAATATAGAGCTGAATGTCATCAGTTTTATGATAAAATATTGTGATTGTTTCCATGATCTGAGCTAAAGGGAGAACGTAGAAGCCGAATAATTGGGGTGCCTAAAATGGAGCCTTGGGGAACTCTGTATCTCACCTTTGTTCTAAGAGGTCTATAGTTACCAATTGATGCAAACTTGTATCTCACCTTTGTTCTAAGAGGTCTATAGTTACCAATTGATGCAAACTTGTACCATAATGATTCAAGCCAATTCAGGACTGGACCAGAGGTCCCCACCAGATTTTCCTGGTCTTTTCCTGGTCTAATAGGTTGACTGTCTCAAAAGTGGTGCAGAGATCTAGCAGAACAAAAACCACACTTCCTCCATCTGTGTTTCATGGATGTCGTTCAAGGGCAATTTCAGTTTTGGGGTTAAAATCCTGATTGATAGTTGGCAAAGCAATTGTTAAGTGTCAAGAATTTATAAAGCTGTTGAAAAACAGCCTTTTAGTTATTTTACTTATGAATAGGAGGTTTAAAATGGGCCGGGAGTACGAACATTTGTGCACTCTGAGGCACATATTGAGGCAGTTGCATTGAGGAAGCCAGGTCTTTGCTGTTGTAGACCCAAAATATGGAACCAACTGCCCCTGAATGTTTGGCCGACCTCACTTCTTGTTTTTAGGTGTCATCTTAAAACACACTTGTATCCCTTGACTTTTAATCCTTAAAATAGGTCATTCTTTTCTTTTAATTTTACTTATTTGTTTTTATTTATCTGTTTATTTAGTTAAAAGTCTGATATTTTACATTTTTTCCATCAATTTCATATGGGTTTCAGAGGTCCAACAACATTGTTTTCAAAGCATATTACCACAAATTCAGCCTTGGTCCTTTATTTCAGCCATTCACAAAGTGGCTCTAGTGGCTCTACAGGGGGAAGTGATTATTTCCCTTTGTGAGGTCACAAAGGAAAAGCTCTCAGATTCACCCGTTTGAGCACATATTTGCTCAAAACTGGAGCAAGTAAGTGAGATGATTAGAAAACTTTTAGAAAGCGAATTTTGCATAATATAGGACATTTAAAGTGTCATTTATGTTAACATCTGTGATACCTAAATTGCTTTTAAATGCAGTTTCTAATTAAACTTTATAAACTATATGCAAATAATGTCCCTGTCCTAAAAATCCTTGGAAATTTTTAATTCCAAGCAGTTTAAACTCAGTATCACTGTTTCAGCACTGTTTTATCTCTGTGTTATTGATCCTCTCTCACTGTTCATGATCCTTGCTGTCATTCCCATATGTTGCTGTTTATCTTTGTTTGCCTCTCCCAAACCTCCATATGACTCAGCTCCATGCTCAAGGCTAATTAGCTCGTCTGATTGTGACAAAGTTGCTGTGCAGAAGTCTGTGACAGTTGTTGTCCCAAAAGCCATGGTATCATCTAAAGCTCTGTGCTGTGGAGTCACGAAGCTGTGCAACAAGAAAGCTCCAGAAGAAGAGATCAGAGTAAAACATAGATAAGTAAAAAGAAGAAAACACATTAACTGCATTTAAAATATTTAATTTAAAAACACACGGAATAACTTATTCCTCATCAGTTTTAGTGTTTAAAGATATAAGTTCACTGTTTGTTTGCTTTAAATGGTAGAAAACAACTAGAAATCTGTAATGTTGGGTGAAACTTAAAAATAAATATTTCTGTAAATTTATTCCTCAGTACTAAAATCTAGCAAATCATTAGACTAATATTGTCATGATGCGGGCGAGATGACAGACCCAGGAAGCAGACCACAGACCAGAGGATTGTGAGAAAAAAACAACAACAATTTATTAATTGCTGACTGGTATGGCAGGGCGAAGAAGGAGAGGTTTTCACGGCGCATGGTTCTCTGCTTTGCGGTTCAGGATCCTGACGGAGACGGGCTTGACGGAAGGAATAGCTGAGGAGCCGGAGGGCAGACAAGAGGATCAACAGGCAAGTGAATCCGAGGACTCCGTCCACGGTGCGGGTAGGTTGGCAACCCCAGGAACTGGGCGAGCTGGGGCTGGCAGAAGCAACAACAACGACAACAACCTGTAGCTGCTTGATATACCCCGCCTCTTGATTGGGATGGTTCGATGCATGTGTGGCAGGAGTAAATCCAACCAGACCACCACACCTTGCATATATATATATATATATAAACAATAAACCAAAAAAAAATTATACTGATGTAGAGAACATGGGAACTTTATATTTTATAAAAATTAGGCAAACAGCTTTTATCTATAAGTCTTTGTGTTGCTTGCAGGTCCAGAATTCTGTCTTTTTAAATAGCATTAATCCATCCAGCTAGCCCTTTTCTATATCCACTTTAATCCAGTTCAAAGTTGCAGGCTGGCTGAAGTCTATCTCCGTTGTCATTGAGAAAAAGGCTTTAATGTAATTGTCCTTTCTTTTTTCTTTTATAGAAACAGTATTTCCTCAAGAGCAAAAGTGGAAATCAAATAATATGATCTTCATTTAATTAGAAAGTATGCCTTCATTTCTGTTCTTTCCCCCAAAACTAGTGTACCATTAAATTCTTTTTTCTGCCTAATGAAATGTTTCATGTGTTTGACCACAGAAATAGTCTGCAGCCGTCCTTGCAGCAAACCAAAGCATTGTGTAAACTGAAATGTTAACTTAATGGTCATTTTTCCCTTATGTCTACAGTACAAAAGTGTCACAATACATAGAGTTTATGAGACTGCAATGACTTACTTTGTGAACCATTAACTATGTTTTTATTCATATTTAAACCATCAGCTACAGTGTTTTTATCCCAATCCTTCATAAATTGTGGCCAAAAGCAAAGCTGAAAAGGAAAAAGTCCTTGGACAATACTGGGCTAAAGCTTGGTTCTCTGCCATGATCGTATATGGTGTTATTTTACCTTCCACCCTTTTATAATCTAATTATAATCTAATTATTGTAATAACAATAATCTACAATATTATTGTAGTTGTGCAATAAGACTTTCACGTAGACAAAACATAAGGATGTCATGGTTTTGTAAATAACACATGACCTGAATAAGAGGGGAGCCAGGAAATATTTGCATCAAATTCTTAGCGCTGTACGTTTATTAATTTATTACATTCAATTATCCGAAAATATTTCCATACTTTTTGAGACAAATTTTCCACTGTGATTGCTATAAACTTGTTTGTTAGCCTTACCTATTTAACACTGGTGTATGATGATGCGAGTGTGTTTCTGAACAGACGCAGGGGATCATTCGGTTTCAGGTAGACTGACTCAACGCAGGAGCTGTTGTTTCAGCACCAAGGACAGCAGAATTTTTTGTTTCTTGTGTGCTGTAAGCTGCCTGGCTGGTGACTACTTGATTCCCTTTGCAGCCTTTAAAATAACTCTCCACTCCCTTTTTAATTTTCAATTTTTGCTGAGATCCACTGGTAAAATGAAATGTTAAGAAAATTAAAGGATAATGACATTAAACAGCAAAGCAACAGAAAGGGACAGTGATAAATAGTTGCTTTATTTCACTGCATGGGTTATAAAAGTTAGTAATTGTTCAGCTATATTAGTCAAGTGACTTGTTGTTCTTGAAAACCTTTATATGACAAGGCAGAAAATGTTGGACTACGTGTGTATCTAGCAGCAGCCAGTCACAGCCAGGCCCAGGACAAGGACCTGCAGCAGTAGCACCCAGCTTCCACCAAGCCAGGCCCAGAACCTGCAGGAGCAGCAGTCAGCTGCTACCAAGGCCAGGCTCCTCCAGCAGCTAGCAGGACTAGCCATCAGGCTTCCTGATTAGCCACCAAGCTAATCCCACAGCCACTCCACAGTCTCTCTGCTTTTGGTGAATTTGAATTTGCTTGCAAGATGCCACCAAATGTTGTCAATAATGAGGAAATGGAAAAAATAAAAAAAAGTCAATTAAGTTCATGTCCGAAGAAATATTTATTTTAAAACAACAAACAATAATTATGGATCTGATGGGACAGATTAAAGACCTCAGAAGACAAAAATAGGAAAAGGATAAGAGAATTGCTCACTTGGAATGCCGGGTGTCTGAACTGGAGCAATAATCTTTACTAAATGATGTGATAGTCAGCGGGCTGGAAACTCGAGTCATATGCAAGAGGACAGCCATCATAGATAGATGGAGGGATGGATAGATAGATAGATAGATAGATAGATAGATAGATAGATAGATAGATAGATAGATAGATAGATAGATAGATA
>JBAMHW010000007.1:9107743-9130477 GCA_037177495.1 Rhadinocentrus ornatus | reverse complement strand
TAGATAGATAGATAGATAGATAGATAGATAGATAGATAGATAGATAGATAGATAGATAGATAGATAGATAGATGCTTTATTCAGTTTCCTTGCCACCACACATCTCATACATACACAATGACGATAAACATCAAACAGACCTTAAATATGTAAATATACTAAAGACATACATAAGACAAAAAACAACAACAACCGGGTGTTTATTAAAAAATCTTACAGCTACAGGAACAAAAGACGTTCACTAAAAGAGCTTTTGAGACAGTTAAAAACATCATATAGAGGATGGTTTTAAAGGAATAAAATTGTTTTCAATTTGGACCCAATTCTTTGTGCCAAACTGCAGTCCAAATAGTTAGGGGTGATACCAATCACAGCCCCAGCTTTTTTAATCAACTTGTTAATCCTGTTTTTGTCATCTACACAAATGCTGCTTCCCCAACCCAACACAGCATAGAAAATAACACTGCCTAAAATTTCCTGATAAAACACATACAGAAGGTTTCTGCTCACATTAAAAGATCTGAGTTTCCTCAGAAAGAAGAGCCTTGTCTGAGCCTTTTCTGAAGACCCCCTTCGTGTTTTTTTTAATTTAATTCATCATCCAGAACAACACCAAGGTATGTGTAGGATTCAACCACCTCTATTTCATGACCCTTAATAAAAGTTTATGAGGGGACCTCTTCTTCCTCCATAAAGGTGGGGAGTTTAGACATAGAGGGATGCCACCCCTCCTATTAATAAAAGAGATGTGGTGCATCAGAGAATACATGCATGGACTTTGTTTTAGACTTTCTGAAATATGACAGTATTATTTTATTCCCAATGTAGAGATGTTATGATTCTTAGAAAAGAATACCTCGGCATGCAACATTGGAGCCCTGGACGTTTGATCATTTTGCAGTTTTTGGGGTCTACATTGTGAAACTGGCACATACTGAGATGTGAACCAGCCAATCACACATTATAATGAGTAGCTGCATTCTAATTTTTGATAAAATGTCAATGCATCACTAACTGCGCACGCTAAAGCCTACTTGTGTGAAATTGCATGCTAATTTATGCATTGGAGAAGATATTTCACTCAAATATGAACCTTCTGGAAACACTGCAGAGTGAATCCAGGGCATCATCATACTCACTCGTATCTGCAAGTTCAAAGCAGTCTATTCAATGCTAGTCAAACAAAAATAATAATAATAAAAAAAAATTATTAAGATATATATATATATATATAAAGATTAAGAAAAATATTTTTACAGTATCAAAAATAGTTTGGTGACACCACTAAAGTAAAAATTCAGAGCCATGAATGCCAACTAAAGGGATTTTTAGGTCAGCTGAGGCCTGGTGGCCATTTTTATAGTCTGAAAAGGCTTAGTGGGGAAAAAGAGTGGAAATTGAAAAGGGATTAGGGAGAAGTTTTGGAAGTTTTAGATGACTGGGTCAAGAGGTGGATTTAATTGTGAGCAGTTACATAAGGTTGGGTATTAAATTTAGAGACCGTGTGAAAACATGAGAAGAGAGCAGGGAAGTATCAGCGATGTCCTGTGTGTGTGTGTGTGTGTGTATGTGTGCAGAATGAGAACAAAATGTACAGCTCCCAATTCCCTCCCAGTGTCTGTGCATGTGGCATATTTGAACAGATATATCCTTGTTCCTGTGTGCTATTAAAGTTAGATCAAGAGCATGTCCTCAAGGTGCATTTGGGCTCCAAGACATTCAAGCATTGTGACCGTGTGTGGGAATTATGATGGCATGTTTTGGGTTGAAGCCACACAGAAGAGCCCCTGTCTGGAGAAAGACAGCGGGAAAACAAGAAAAATTATAGATAAAATTAAAACAGAAAGAGTTAGGATAAAAGACAGGTAAGATTGTATACAAGACAGCAAATAAAAGAGAATAGGAGAGCGTACATGTGAGGGAAAGAAAAAATCAGAATAAAAAAGATTATCTGTGGCAACACAGGTAAAAAGCAATCGAGGTTGGCAATTGACTGATAAATTGAGAAAACTATACCAGGAAAAAGAGAGGAAAATCAAGAGATCTCTTTTTTAAGAAAAATGGGAGAAAGAGGGAAGGGAAACTGATTCTTAGGAGGGAAAAGAAAGGAAAAGAAAATCAAAAAGCATGAAATGACTGTTGGAGCAAGAAAATGGGCTACAGCAGAGAAAAACAAGTGATAGTGTAAAAGAGAGGAAACTGCGGGACAGGCTGAAGGACTGTGTGTTCCTGCTCCTCCATCTGTCACCAGTCCTCAACAGTCCCACGGCTGCAGAGCGGCAGGTCCTTGCCTCAGCCCCTGTGGCCCACACCAGCCGTCCAGACCATCTTCATCAAGCTACTGGCCTACGTTGAGTAAAAGGTGGTACCAAAACCCAGTGGAAGCAACGCCAAGGGGACCTTTTGAGCAGTGTTACTTGGTCCAGAGGGCATGTTGAAAACATTGGCTATGTTCACTCTTTAAGTTCCCTCCACAACTTAACAGTTGCATCTTTTTAGTGGTATGCCTGGTGCAGATTGATCACAAGAATAGGCTCAGAAAATAAATTAAAATGATGTGTTGATGTGCTATAAACTTATTCTGCAACGTGAAGTCCATAAGGGTGGCGGGTATTGTCAAAAGAAGCCCTGACCATGATTATCTTCCAAATTATTTAAATTTTCAGCCTCAAATCAATTAATAAACTACGGTCATATAATGAAAAAAAAACAAACAAAAAAAAGCTGCTATCATCTTTACCTAAGCTCTTTTCCTTTATCTCTCTCTGGAAAACATAGTGGGATTAAAACAATTTGTAAAAACTTAGGACAAGATGACCAAACAACAGTAAGAGTCTGACCACACTTAGATTAAGTTCGCGTTCACACTGCTGCTGTTTGTTCCACTTTAGATGAACCTTGGTCCACTTCTACTGATAGTTCGATTCGTTTGGCGTGAACACCAACCGTACTCTGATGAGGACCAAAGAGGCAAACTTTTTTCCGCTTGAACGCCGGGGGTCTTGGTTCACTTGCAAATGGACTATCCAGTGGACCAAAAAGAAAGTGACATAGGCCAACTGCATATAAAGCATCAAGAAGAAAAAGGAGGAAAAACAAAGCCCACAGCACGTGTTCAGAAAGCGCATGCGTTTTGCACACCACAGTACAATTTGAAACCCCAAGACCAAAGTCCTGCACAAAGTCCAATTTTACAATACCGCACCCGCCCAAACCAGGGTTACCAAACATTTTTTTTTTTAAAACAACATTTTTGTGTGACCTGTTGCAGGATTCTGCCCAAGACTGCATAGTCTGGTTTTATTGTTCACTCGCAGTTAAAAGAAAATATTTCCTTTTTTAGTCCTGGTCAATCAAGGAATCCGGTTTTCTTCTTCCTAGTTTTTCTTTATTGATCAGTGATTTTGGGGGGAGTATCGCCCCCTAGCAAGCAGTTGTTTTAACTATGTGACGTTGTCCAGATGGTTTGGTCTGCTTCCGTTAAGTACAGTTTGAACACAGACCAAACCAATGGAAGGTGTGAAAATCTTTCAGAAATCCACGCCCAACTGAACAGAGTCCCTCTATTTACAAGAAAGGGCTTTTGGATGGTTTGTTCAATGAAATCTAATTATGTTATTACACAGAGGTTATATCATATACGTTTCGTATTAACATTATAAGTTACAACAAAAAGTATTACTCTAAGGAAACAGAAAGGCACAAAAAGGGAAATTTTCCCCCACAGGCTGCTCAGATTAACACTCCTGTTGTTAAATGTCTCCAGACAAATCCCAGTTTGTATGAATGAACAAATATAATCATGTGTTGGTTTAAAAGTTGCTGCTGGGAGGGATTGTGAGATGGAGTTTTCTCCTTACTTTTCTGAAGGATGCTACAGTGCTTCCTGTGTTAAAGGAGTTAATAAAGAAAACATTGGTGCACAATTTGTTCGTATTTCCAAGAAGTCAAGCAGCTCTTTATAATGTCTGCTACTCTGATACTTTAAGTAATTTCTTCCTATTCGGAATTTACCTAGGAGAAAAAGACCATTTAGGTGGAACCACGTAAAAAAGACCCGGAAGTAGCTAAAAAAAAAGATAATTTAAACTTCTGTACCACCATCATACTTGAGAATAATGTTCTTTGTGATGTCTAAAACCTAAAAATATTATTTTCCTGCTGATGCTGTTGGTTCAGTAATTTAGATTTGCAAATGGATCATATTAAAGGTTAAAACTCCTTATTTGATTGGAGGATTTGGTGTATTTTCATCAATTTATCCACATAATCTGTGAGCACATCATCTTTGCAACAAAGAAATGGTAAGATAATCACACTATTAATCACACTAGCTTTTGAAATGGATAAAAACAGGAAGGCTCAGGTGAAGTATCTACGCTAAACCTCTGCAAAGTGTAGGCATTAGTGAAGTGACAAAGAATGATCTTTCCAGCTTCTTAAAGTTTACATAGAAGTTATGGATGCATTGTGATGCTCTCAAAGTTGTGTGGCACAAGTAAAACAGATCTGTTGTCAAAGCAGCAGTGAGTCACTTTTCACACTGAGCTGTCCGTGCTCATCCTCACTATTTACTGGTCTGGCTTTTTGGAACACAGCTGTCCTTGGAGAGCTCAAGCAGCACGTTGGGTGAGAAAATTGTCCATGTTTTGCACTGAATATTGCCTTCCTACTGCTGAGTGCTACAGGCTGACTGGGGAAAGATTATTTTACAGCTGAATGCTGCCAAATTAGATCTCCAATGTGTCCTTGTCTTTTTTTCCTCATGGACAAGAATGCCATTTAAACAAAGCCTTACATGCAACTGTTCAAAGTACAAACAATATATATATATTTTTATTTTATTAGTCACTTCCATTCATCATAGAAGAGCTAAAATGAGTGAAAATATTGTGGGGGAGTCAGAGAGAGAGAGAGAGAGAGAGAGAGAGAGAGAGAGAGAGAGAGAGAGAGAGAGAGAGAGAGAGAAAACCTCAGTTGAATAATGCAGTTTGATGTTTAAGAGCAAAGGCTGAGTGTGTTTGCAAGAGGACGTCCTTTTCTTTCCAAGGCCAGAAACTTGTATTATTAGCACTTTATCATACAGATTATTTCAACACAACCATAAATAAACATTTGACTGAAATACAACCAGGGTTGTAAGTTTAGTAGAAATTAATGCAAGTAGAAAGGATTTTTATTGCTTAAAACAAAAGCAACCCCTCTAGTGATGGATCTCACACAGTCTATTTAGGTCTTAAAGTTCCCAATGCTCAGCAAAGCCATATATACAGGGACCGTAGTTCCAGATGATGTAAACATCAGAGGGACTATTGTGGTTTGTAAAAAGGCTCTTGTCCCTGCTTGTTTTGGGCTACAACCTGTAATAGATTTTTCAAATAATTTTATATGACTGACCCACACAAAATAGTGGATACGTACACTTCCAGTAAAGAGTTTGGACGCACCGAATGGATTTAATAGGAAAGTGCTTTGCTTCAATGCCCCTACACAAGATTTGGTGCTACCAATTACCTTCAGAAATATGTAAGCAGTTATTATAAGAGCTGTTTTATTTTTCCATGCTGGAAATGGAGCTCCAGTGCCTCCTTTGAGATCTCCTTTATCTCAGGAAATAGTTGAATATTGCACAAGAAAGAGGGAAATGATTCCGTCTCACAATTTGTTGCAGCTGCAACCTTTGAAGCAACGCTGGATGATGATCTACTTCCATTAACTGTAATTTGTGTGTATACAGAGAAGGACATAAAAGTAAAGCACATTGAAGCCGCCCATCAGTTAGTATCAAGAAATACAAGATGCATTTCTTTTTATAAGGTATGAATTTTTTTTATATTCATTAAAATTTTCTAAGAGTGATCCCAAAAATATAATTTGCCATTATTATAGTTGTGATAAATTTATTACTGGAATTAAAACAATCTTCACAAACATCTTTATATCGTTGCTGTTATATGAATTGCTCTTTTTTGTGGATGATCTTTTACTCTTTTGACTTTAAGGTAAGATTCAGATTTTAATATTAATCTAGGAGATATTATTTTTGTGTGGAATTGTTGCAAAAAGATTCTTTATAAAATTCTGTATAAGATTCAGTTATAATTCATTTGAAGAACAAAGTTGATAAAGTGAATAAAACTGTACTGAGATAAAGACACAAACAGCCCTCTGTAGATATTCATGCACGTCAGTTAAAATGAACCTTGGCAGCAGAGGCAGTGAAAGTAAATGACCGTGTCAGTGGTTGAAAGATTCAGAAAACCAGGCAGAAACATGAAATTAGTTTTCATGCCCTCAAAGCTAAATGAACACTTATGAGATGTGAGGTTTACAGTATTCCTCCCTCCCCCCACGTAGAAAATATCTCTGTAAATCTCTGGGGCACATGAGGAAAGGTGGCTTGGGGTGCATAGTTTGTGTGCTTTATCACGCGTTCACAGCCATTATCAATGGAAGACAGCTTCACGGAGTGTGCAGAGGTAGACTGCATTTATCACCTCTGATGCTAGCACCAAGGACAAGGCAAACCATTCATCTACACATGCACACACGCGCATGTCATGCAGGTTCAAATAACATAGATGCAGGTGGGGGAGGGTCTGTTGAAAGTTGATGAGAAAAATCGAGTTTAAAAGAAACCCTAGTGAATGTAGAGGATGTGCTCATAGTCAGTGGTACAGAGTGCAAAGAAAGCATGCAACATGTCAAAACATTTCTACTGTTGATTAAGAGATAATGTGAATGTACTGCCCTTATAAACCAAGGTTCTTATTCAACATTCATCCCCTTTAATGTATGCCTTCATCTCTAAAAACTTTCAAGCTACAGGCTTTAGAATTCAAAATTGAAATTTTTCTTTGAAAAACTGTGGTGCCTCAGAGGTTAAGTCATACTTTTGTTATTGCCCTTGCTTCCTGGCAACAACTTTCCTGAACTCCAACAAAAAAAGACCTCTGATTTATCAGTAATTCAAAATACTTAAACCATACTTAAACCTTTATGTTGCGATAATATGAACTAATGTTATCTTGAGAAAACAATTTTTATTCTGAGAGGACGAGATAGTTATTCAGTAACTAATCTGTACTATGCTTATGGAAGCCCAGAGTAGCCATGCTTGTGATCATTTATTTATGATCTTTTGTTAATTATTTACTTTATCTTGAGATCATGCAGCTGATTTTCTCTTGATAATTGAATTTTTGTCATCATCTCTACAAAGGGGAATTTTCTCAAGATAGCACTTTAACTGGTTATCACCAAAACAAAGAGTTTTCTTTTCATGAAGTCGTGAGGTGATCAAGGTGGTTAGAAAATGAACAGTTTAATTGGTAATTATTGCAATCGATCTGAATCTATATTCGTAGTTATAAGAAATAATTAAACCATTGTCTGTCAAGATAAACGAGATTATCTCGTTATCTGATTAATGATTAAGACTCATTGTTGTGGTCTTGATGTTAAAAAATTACAAACATGGCCGCTCTGAGCTTCCGTACATGCAGACTGGATTTTATGAGTATAAGGAAAATCAAATCAAATGTAGGTAAGTAAGTAATAATTTACTTTTGAATTTTTTATTTAAAATCTGCACAAAAGACAAAAAAAATATAAAAACAATAAATAGTATAAAACTAAACTCAGTGTTTAACAGAAAGCCTATAAAGATTTAATAAATTTTAACAACAAAAAGGAAGCTTTGAAGAAACATCTTAAATGATCAAATCACGTAAAAAAGAAAAATGAATCTAAAATGGTTAATGATTTACTGCTTTTGAATAAAATCTGGTTGTTCAGGGGTGATATTAGGCTGGCTTTGTGTAGAATTTAGGTCTTATAACTTCATCTGTCTCTTCAAATAATCACCACGTTTAACTGTGTGTGTTCACACACAATATCCCGACAGCTTGGGGTGGTCTATTCGGTTGCATGCCAGAGATCGTAGAGAGCAATCACAGATCTGCATTTGCAATTAATCTAAAATCACTGAGTAATGAGTTATGGAGGCGACATTGTGGCGGGCTAATATTACACCAGTGGCACTAAAGACCTCTACAGAGTTGAGGGAAGCATTAAGACAGAGAATACATGTTTACTATATATGGTGTCTTTCATGAGAACAGCATAGATTAAAGTTTAGACATCAACTAGCAAGTAGATATCAACACACTGTTTTGAACATGCACAATGGCCTTTTTTTTACTGTGCTAACATCAATATGATTTAGAAATCCTTGATATGAAATCAGCCTCTGAACATCAAATGACTGGCAATGATTTCAACAGTTAATCAAGAAAATGAAAATGATGATTTTGCCTGGATATATGATTATTTCGTGTTTTAAGACTTAGAAATAATCAGTGGACAGAGTATCAGTTTAGTCAGTTAACATTAAAGCTTTTCTTTCTTTATGAGCACATTAAGCTCATGAGAATGAACAAATATAGCAATATAATCAAATTTAACTTCAAGTGCCTTGCTCTATAAAACACAGTTGGTGGTAGATTGTTCTTTTAACTAATTTCAATAAATTATCAGATTGTATTTTGAAGGACTTTTTTCTTTTTATATTTTTCTGGCTTTGTAGCTGTTGTATGTCTCATTGGATCACGACATTCTTGATTCTTTGCATGCTTCCACAAGATTTTAACCAATTCTTCAAAGTCTTCATGAATTAAAGAAAGTACAAGGTAAAGCCCACATGATTACTGATTAAGTAAATTAATATCATGTATAATTATCATGTAAGCACAAATTTTAAATATTGTATTGGAATCAAATGTACATACGCTTGGAGTATAATGCAGAGATTCTTCTGGTCATAATTAGGAAAAAAAATTGTAAATAAATAAATAATGTGGTGGTGACCTGCCATTTTGAGAGTTCAAACTATGTCTGTCTGGAAAATTCAATTGAATGCATCAAGCTAGTGATCCCTGAATGTGAACAACATCAGTCAGTCAGATGGAACAACATACGAATATTCCTCCATTGGGTAATTTCCTCTATTCTTGGCCCATTTCAACTTGAGTTGAATCTGTTTCACTCTAGTGTTTTGTCCCCTGCACATTTGCATTTGTGTCATCATTTGCATCTTATTAGTTTGTAACTTAATGTTACACATCGATGCTCTTTCAAGACTTTAATTGGTCTGTCATTAACTGGTTGTGAGGTGTTTCTAAAAATAGCACCAGTCTGATTTCTCCACAAGCAACACAAACAGCAGCTGTCAGCAGTCATAGTCGAGCAACACCTGGAATACCATGAATGCAGCGCTGCACATCAATCATCAGGCCTCTGCTAAATCCTGTTTACAGAATAATGTGATTTACTCAGCCATTATTTAGGTGTTTGAGACTCTATAGCTGTTAAAAATGGCCCTACTCTGTATCTCATTTCTCACACTTGTGCTAACCAGGATAATATTTTGTAGAGCATCATAACATGACAAGATAAAAATAAGTATTTAGTTTCAGAGAGAACCAGAACAGCTTCATATTTAATCGAAGCTGTCACCATTTTACAACACAACACTAGTATATAAGAAAATAGTCTTTGTATTTGGGAGAAATTTAAAGTTTATTCCTCTTAAGAGTTGCCTGTCAGACAGTCTAATCAGCAAGGTCGCGGTGGTTCATTCTTTCACTAATTAGGCCCATTCAACACCTAATTATACCTGGTTTGTTTTGCACTGCTGCTATTTGCTTTGTTCTGTCAGGTAGGAGCCTTGAAAGCAATTATGTTTCTGTCAGACGTGATGAAAAATTATTTAACTCTTTATGGAACTGATTACCTGCTTCTGATAATAAGGATCAAAAACTAATTAATTAAACAAAAGCATAAATTATTGAATACTTATTCCAATATTTAAAAAATGCCAAACACAAGTACAGAAGTCGACATCACTTGTAGAGCAAAGCCATTTTTTTAAAAGGAAGGATTTAAATTTAATTTATTTAATTTGAATTAAACTTGAATTTAATTAAACTTTATTCTCTTCCTGAACATGTTAACTTTATTTTCATGTCCTATTTATACAGTTTTCACATACTTAAGACGTGACTTTTAACACATCTGAGTGTATTCCAGAGCCAATTAACAGGTTAACTAATTAACAGATACCTTCATCTGCCTGTTTGCATGCAGATGAGCTCAAAGCGGAACTCACCTTAATTACCTTTCTGCTTCCGCATTAAAGATATATTCTCTCATATTCTCTCAATTTTTTGCAGGATTTGTGCAAAATGTACACTCTGTCTTCATATTATATTTTTAGTCCACATAGAATGGAAAAAACAAACAACACTTTGTTCATCACTTTGACATTTGCATTTTCCATAAGAATTTCCCCACATGATTAAGGATGCTAATGCAGCTCCCTCCTCTGCTCTGCAATGAAACTCCCCACCAGTAATTCAGCAGACAGGCTTTTTGATGTTAGGGGCAAAAACATTTTCTCACATGGCTTTTATTTTTACAGCATTTTCAGTGGTATCATCTGAAAAGCAACAGTCTGATCACAGCCATTATGTCATCCCTCTCTGCTTAAAGAATTGTATTTTAAGGCTTAAAACCGTTGTGGTTCCTGCTCTGGTGTGTGGCACTGGTGGGCGTTCCGGTTTCCCTGACAAAGGGCTCTTCACCTGTGTCTCATTTTATACTGGGGGTTGAACAAGATAACTGTTAAGAACAGGTACCCATTCACTCTTCATGGTTCTATGGTCTTCACCAATTTGGACCTTCGCAACGCGTATCATGTGGTCAGGAAGAAGGGAGATGAATGAAAAACAGCATTTAAGATACCCCTAGGGCACTTCGAATACCGGGTCATGCCTTTTGGTCTTTGTAATGCACCCGCAGTTTTCCAGGCCCTAATCAATGATGTGTTACGGGATTTCCTGAATCGATTTGTGTTTGTTTATCTGGTTGATATCCTTATTTTCTCCAGTAACCACTCCGAACATGTTAGACATGTCAGACTGATGCTACAGCGGCTTCTGGAGAATCGCCTTTTTGTTAAAGCTGAGAAATGCGATTTTCATAGAGACACTATTTCCTTTTTGGGCTACATTTTTGAGAGGGGGTAGGTCAGGGCGGACCCAGAGAAGATCAGAGCTGTGATCGAATGGCCAGTTCTCACTACGGTTAAACAACTGCAACACTTCCTGGGTTTTGCAAATTTCTACCGTCTCTTCATTCGGGATTACAGCCGTATTGCCGCCCCCCTGACACAATTGACGTCACTGTCTACTCTTATCTGGTCTGAGGCGGCGGCTCGGGCTTTTTTTCAGTTGAAGAGACTCTTCACTCTGCCCTGGTTCTCAGTCACCCAGATTCTAAACGCCAGTTTGTGGTGGAGGTTGATGCTTCTGATGTGGGAGTGGGGGCTGTCTTATCCCAGCATTCTCCAGAGACACAGAAACTCCACCCGTGTGCCTTCTTTTCCCGCCGCCTAACCCCAGCACAACGCAACTACCATGTTGGTGACCGCGACTTGCTATTGAACTGGCTTTGGAACAATGGCACCACTGGCTAGAGGGGACCACAGTACCATTCATCATCTGGACCGATCATAAAAATCTTGAATACTTACAGTCAGCCGCGTCAAGCCAATTGGTCCCTTTTCTTTAACCGATTCAGCTTCACCTTGTCCTACAGACCCAGATCCAAGAACCTGAAACCAGACTCCCTCTCCCATCAATTCACTCCTGCAGATTCAGCACCGGCCAACACCATCCTATCATCAGCCTGTGTCATAGCCGCGGTGTCCTGGAAAGTGGAGGACAAAGTCAGGGAAGCCCAGCAACGCCAGCCAGATCCCGGTACCGGGCCTCCTAATCGCCTATTTGTGTCGGATGCCGTCTGTTTACTAGTTCTTCAATGGGGGGCCATTCCTCCCGCCTCGCCTGTCAACCAGGGACAGGACGGACCCTCTCTCTAATAAAACGTGGACTTTGGTGACCCACCATGGGGGGAGACGTACGAGAGTTTGTGGCTGCCTGCTCCACCTGCGTTGCAGCAAGGCGCTTCATCGACCACCCACCGGGCTACTCCGTCCTCTGCCTATTCCTAGCCGACCGTGGTCACACATCGTCTTAGACTTCGTCACCGGACACCCCCCCCCCCCCCCCTACCCCCTTCGATAGGTAACACGACCATTCTCACTAATGTGGATCGCTTTTCTAAGACGGTGCATTTCATTGCTCTTCACAAGCTCCCCTCTGCCAGAGAAACAGCTGACCTGCTGGTACATCACATCTTCCGGCTCCATGGCCTGCCAGTGGACGTGATATCAGATAGAGGGCCTCAGTTCACGTCCCAGGTATGGAAATCCTTCTGTCACTCACTGGGAGCAATGGTTAGTTTGTCTTCAGGTTTCCACCCCCAGACCAACACCCAAGCTGAGAGGACCAATCAGGACCTGGAGACCGTACTGCGATGTGTGACTGAATCCGACCCTTGTCTCCCTTTGAGTGCTTCCTTGGGTACCAGCCCCCGCTGTTTCCAGCCCAGGCAGAGGAGGTGTCCGTGCCATCGCTCCAGTTACTCATTTGCCGCTGCCATCGGATATGGAGGAAGGCCCGGGCAGCACTTCTTCGTATTGGAAAACGCACTCAACGCCAGGCGGATCGTCACCGTACTCCTGAACGCCTCCCACTCGATTCGGAAATTAAAGCCTGTTTTGTATTCCACCTTTAGAGTCTGCGCTTGGATTCCTAGTTTCACCCTGAAGCCTAACATAAAACAAGAGTGTAAGATGTCACGGTCATTTCAAAATACATGTAAATTCAAACGGAGGTCAAGAACCAAGTACAGAAAGAAGCTAAGGATTTTTACAAACAGCTGACTGTAAATAAGCTGGTTGGATGATATTAAATTAAATCTAAACTCATATGCCAATGCAAACAGTTTAAACTGAATCCCAAATTGTGGCATGACCTTCAAGGAAAGCCATCTTTTCAAAGCCTTGAACTCTTCAGAGAGTGCCATGAGGCTTCTGTCAGCTCCTGAAATAGGCATTTCCATGAAAACTGAATGAAACGAAGATTGCTGGGATTCTCCTTGGGTATGCATAGGCAGCATTATGCACACATATTGATCCCAAAGACCCAGGCTCTGTTTCCCTCTCACCCCACAGTTATGCTTTCAGCTCAAATTTCACCTCCTGCTTCTATGCTAATATCAGGAATTATGATTTAATCCTCTTTGCCTCCTGATGGCTTTACAGAGCCTCACCGTGCAAATTAGCTTGACGGATTCATGGCTTCCCACAGCGCATAATCACTCGTCTCATCCTGCCACTCTTTCATCGATCACATGGAGGAAAATTTGATATCAATGATAACTAACACCATCACTCAAACATGAGATCACACCGACCTCTATGCTGTCACCGATGGCTTGGATTTGTGGTTTGTCTGAGCATGTGAAATATGAAAATGCAATTCATACCAATCCCCCTCAGCATGAGTGGTTATGCAGGAGCAAAGTCAGTAATGTCAGACTTTGCATCAAACTTGACTCTGCAGTTTCTGAAAGCATATAAAACGTTGAAAATGCAGATAAAACCAGTCTAATAGTGAAAATCAGAAGTGGAGAAGGGAAGACATGGTGTACTGTGGCAACTGTGACGTCTGCAAAACTGTAGAGAAATTAATTAGTTTAAAACCTCAATTTTTCAAATGTATGATTGTCACAGAGCAGACTGCAAACTTTCATGTGACTTTCCACTTGACTTATATGCAATCATCCCATCGGGAAGTAAAATGACAGTTGGTAATAAAATACCGCTGAACTGATTCGCAGTGAATCACAGCCTCTGAATAATTGCAGGCTCGCTCACTTTTTTCAGCACCATAAAACATTAAAATGATCTGATACACTGTCTTTTCATAAAGAGGAGCCATATTTATTCTCAGTCAATCTGCAGAATGTTTTCAGCAATACAATAGTTTTGTTGCCACTGTGCTTTTAGATCTGTAAAAATCAGAAATCGCTTTTTTATCACTTTCATCTCTGATTGTGCTGACGAATCTCTTTGCATTTAGACCCATTTAGGGAAAGATGCTTTTTTGGAAGCCTGATCTGTTTATAGACTGTGGATGTGGCCCAAGAGTTAGAAAATTATGTCTCCTCTCTCACATGCTTGCACCACTTTTTAGTGAATGTGTGCTCAAACGGGTGAGTCTGAGATCTTTCCCCTTGTGACATCACTAAGGGAAAAAAACATTGGATACTGTCATTGACCCGATCCCCGGGATAGCTGAGCTTATCCCGAATTTGGGGTAATACACTTTGAAAACAATGTTGTTGGACCTCTGAAACCTAAATAAAATTGTTAAAAAAAAATGTATAATATGGGACCTTAAAACTTGGGACATACAGGATCGTCCCATGTACACAGATTTAGTAGACGGACATGCAACCGATTGTAATTTGCCATTTATCCGCTTGCTTGGAGTCAGGGAAACTTCTAAAACCTGCAGGACACCAGCCCTCAAGGACCAGGACTGAGGATCCCTGCTGTAAGTGGTGCGGTGCAGATTCAAAACAGAAATGCCCTTCTGTAGCATTGATTTCGATTATGATATGCTGTATAAACACACATAAAACACAAAAACATATGGACGAGTTAATATGGTTAAAAATTTGAATGTTAGGAAAAGAGACTTTCTCTAAATCTTTCCTATAACCCCACCTTGAGTCTCCTTCAGTTGATACGCCTAAAAACTAAACCAGATGAACCATCATTTTACTGATCACTAAACTCATATTTTTGTGGTGTAGTCCTTGCTCGTGAATCATTCTTTAATATTATTTTTTTTTCACAAGTAAAGAGTGGTAATGAATTTAAAATTATGTGATAAAATGTTTATGAATTGCATAATTGCTTTTATGTGAACCAAATCAGACTTTTGACTCACTTTTCTTTTTAATCTCATAATTATCCACCTTGTCAGTGATAAGTAGGAGTAGTTAAGAGGAAACTAACCAAAAAAGCACAGCCACAAATTTCCCACATGGCACAGTTTGGGATTTCAACTTTCAAGACCACACTGCATTATTCATCCTACAGCACACAGACCAGAAAATATCTGAAAATTAGAAATCAAAGGTCTATGAGTGTCTTAGATGTTTCTCATAAAATGACCTTGTTTCTCTTCTTTAGACTCTTTGACCTCCACCTTTACAGGTCTTGCTATGTTGCATCCTTCTCATGTCTGAAAAAGTGGGAGTGACTGCAGAGGAAAAATCCCATCATGCATTTCCCTTGACTGATTTTCAGTCATGCCACATGCTCTGGCACACTTCCAGGCTGGGTTGAGTATTCCTGCATGTCCTGTGATGTTCTGCAGGCGACCAGTCCCCTGACTTTCCGCAGCTCTTTGAAGTTCTTGTGCAAGCAGAGAAAAAGAAAAGTGTAAGAAGCAAGCTGGGAATCGAGGTCAGTGTAAGATTCTAAGTAAGTTTTCAGTGGCAGGGAGGCCTTCCCACATCTGCAAGTTCTTTCTGAAGTTCAAGAATATTAATTTCCATGTGAGAAGAAAGAGAGTGAAACAGAAGGGAAAGTCAGAGAGGGCGAAAATCAAAGTGAGACAGCAATTGAAGCATAGAGAGTGAAAGAAGGAGAAAAAGCTGGTAAAATAAACAAGTTTAAACTAAGAGCTGCCCAGGAAGAAAAACAAGTGGAGTGGGACTATGAGCTTTCAATGCTGACTCATTCATGTCACTGACCTTGACTGGCAGAGGAAGGAGAAGTAAAGAATACCAATGTGGGGAGAGCCGGGCCACACTTGACTTGTTCTTAACAATGTTGGACAAATCTGTCTCCAGCTTAGAGGCTGTGTCCTAACTAAATATAAGAATAAAAGGTGGCATTTAAGAAGTCAGCCTCTGGCCCAAGTGCAAGTAGGTCAAAATATAAATGAACAGCTAATGTGGTCAGCTAACTAATTACAAAAAAGTGGGTGAATCCATGGCCAACAATTTTTTCTGGTACAGTCTAAAGTTGTGGAAGTAGCAATGATTATGAATGCCAGCTTAAACCTTACTTAAACTATTAAATTTGTTCTTTGTCAGGCATTTAGAAATGAGTCATTTCAACATTATCAATTAATTTAATTAAGTATTTCGTGATTGGTAAAATTACCTATCTCTACACAAAAGTGATCCAGTAATGTGGAACTCTAGCAACAGATTTTCTTACTCATTCGTAAATAATGCAATGTATTGTAAAAGTATAGCTGAAGTCTTTTTTACATTAATCAATAATACATTAATTTAGCAAAAAAAAAAAACTAACAGAGAAGATGCTTAACGGTGTGCTAAGGCTGAATTGTTTGCATGTGTGGTACTTACACCTTTGACAACAAATATAGTCCCTCTCTATACAAGTAGATTCCAAACAGATCAGATTAAATTATTGGCCCTGTGATAGACTGGCGACCTGGCGAACTTGATTGAGTGGTGTAAAAACTGGATGGATGGATGGATGGATGGATGGATGGATGGATGGATAGATAGATAGATAGATAGATAGATAGATAGATAGATNNNNATAGATAGATAGATAGATAGATAGATAGATAGATAGATAGATAGATAGATAGATAGATAGATAGATAGATTTTTTTATTTAGATGGGATCATTGGATCAAAGCCAACTTACAAAAATAAATAAATAATAATTATAGAATGTATCAGGCAGATAATGTTTCTTTTAAAAAAATATATTTTATTAAATATTGGTAATACTTTTGCTTTGTCTTAATTAGCCTAACAGAACTAATTTAGGTTTGGGTTTACCATAATGTATTAGATGATAAGACACCTCAAAGCTACTGACATAAATAAATTTTATATTGGTAATGCAACATGTTTTATGAATGTATGGAGAATGTGAAAGTGCGTCACATCTCCAATGTCAAAGGTGTTCCAACAGATAAAGGTACTCTAGTGATAAAGGTATTACAATCCCATGATCCATACAAGGATTGCTGAACCATCTTGTAAGAATGAAAGAATATTAACCTTACTGGAAGTTTCAGGTCTGTACAAATGGCAGCCTCGGAGCAAGCATAAAAACAACATGGCATCTAAATATGCCATTAACTAAAAACACTGTTGCATTATGTTGTTTATAATATGTAGAATTTATATTAATTTTTAAAGTAAATACATGTAAGAAAGAAGAAATTCTCAACTTTTAAAACAATCTTTACAATTGAAATAACGTTAATGTTAAATATATTTAGCAAATATTTACTTGGGGGATATTCTTTAAAAGCAAGTGAGCAGCTGATATAATATTTCATTAGTAAACTATAAATGAGCTTGATAAACAATAATGAATAAATCAGCTAGTAGAGGAAAATCACAGATATCTCCTCTTTCCAGCCACTAACCAAAGAGTTTATCCTATGTATAATTTTTTTTAAAAGCAAAAAGAAAAATAAACAAAGCTGTAGAAAAATATATTCCACAGCTCCTTGACTAGAAAAGTATTGCTAATTAATCATGGGATGCTGACAAGGTAAGGTCAGTGAGGATGCTGAGGGGAATTATCAGACTCAGAGCGAAGATGGATGTTCTTTACTGGAACTCAAATCCTCTAAGGGACAATCATTAGCCCTGATTTAAATGTCTTCATGAACCTTGATGAAACTATGATGTAAAGTGTAAGAAGTGGTGATTATTTCACTGTATTACAGCAAACCTGCATAATCCCAGAGGGAGAGTATGGAGGGCAAGCAGATCATTTTCTTTGTAGATACACATACATAATGTTCCACAATTAAATTGAATTAAAGTTTCCTCTTGTTCTTAAGCAGCATCACAAGGGGTAGCATGAAAAAACATACTGTATCAAATCCAAGAGCTGTACTGTAATACATTGTATAATTAGCCTCCAAAGCCATGCAAATCAACATCCAACTTCCAACAGGTATTCCTGGTGAGGGAAAAAATTTCAAACACAGCTAATTTCACTGACACCAGTTTGGGTCCAAGCACTGAATGTCTGTTTCCTTTCCCTTTTACATGTGCACAATAAAACTGGCCCAATTAAAGTGCCACCAATTTTTCTGTTTGGGAGCAGAATTTGGTAGAATCACACATATTTCTTTGTCTGAATGCAATCTGTCTGGATGGCCTCGTTATCATCAGTTGTCCGTGATTTACTCTCATGGTACTCTCGTTCAGTAATTGCTCCTGTCCTTGCTAATCAAAAGTGCTTCCTTTACATACAATACCTATTTTCAGCTTTCTTTAAATGCATACAACATTAAAATCAAGGCATTGCAGCTGTAATTAACCAAATAAATCAACACTTTCAGCCTGTTCTCATGAAAGGACATATTGTAATGCATGTTGTGTTTTATTATTAGAATGCATATATGTAGTTCTGTATTGCATTTCAAGCTATTTACTGTGAGATTATGACACCCAACTTTAGCCCCATTCTCCAACCCTAATTATTGCAACAAAACCATGCACATTTATTAAACACAAAAGATGACCCAAAAGGCATGAAATTTAGATATGATAATGTTAAAAGTCTGTCATGACGTTGCTTTAACAGTTTGGTGTTAAAATCGCATAACATTTTCACTTTAATAAAAGTGTGAAATATTTAAATAGTTAGCAAATAACTTGTTTTTTTGTGTTCAAAAATGTGTTTTTAAGTGGTGACTGCAACATCAAATTATAATACCATGTAAATAATCGTGCTTGATAAAAGGTATTCTAGTATTTTGACATATGTATTTACCAGAATGGGATGGATATAAAGTCACAGTGATGATTTACTTTGATTCTTTATAACACAGATAATGCCTAGTAAGATAGTTCTCAGCTTTTAAAAGTACACAAACAAACTTTTAAGTGGAGCCAAAGACACACAGTTCAATGCTGTAACATGAACAAACACAACTCATATTAACACTCGTGTCTGCACGTTCTTCTGGTCTATTTCTCTTGGCTCTCCGAGTCCGAGCTTGTGAGCAGCACCCGTTAACCCTGAGCTCAGTGAAACCTTCTGACAGGCTCGATGTCAAAGACTCCAACTGAGTCACGCATGAGCCAAGGGCTGATACACTCACTGCCTAGAGTTGTGTGCATACCACCACACAGCTGCTGCACTGTTTATGAATCAGTACGTTCATGCATGCGACAGGAACTGCTCACTTGGAACATTAACCTTTATTCCTCAGGGTTGAATGACAAGGGCCAGTCAGTGGCAAAACTATGGTATACCCAGGAGGAGAAGCTTGTGGTTGCAAGGTTTAGGAGGCTAAATGGACCCGGAAGGTGCAAGATGAAGAGTAAACCGTTGTCAGAAAAGCTCAGGTTGCTCTTCTGGCTGACAAAGCAAGCCTAGAAAGAAACTCTATCCTATCTACAAACTAAGAAGAGGCCTGCTCACAGCAGCAGTCAAGATGCTGAAAATCACTATTTGTTTTTAGTGTACTTTCTGTATGTGGTTATTTCTCTAGAAACACCTTCAATTATTTGGACATGGGTAACTGTGCAGCTCCAGTCTGCTGTTTAACTGCTGTGATAACTATTATAGATGGTTGGTTAATGTAAGTATAACCCTCCTCGGAACCCAAAATACATAGAATTGTGGTTAATGTGCATACAGACAAACTTTATTTATATTTGAAGGATTTGCTACCTCTAGTGGCTGTTAGAGCAACTGCATATGTAGACTTAAAAATGGTAACTACAGCGATGATTATAGTTTGTAAAAATAATATTTTTTAGGTAAAACCAAAGCCCTTTTCTAACACTAACCAAATAGTTTTGATTTATAACTTTTGTGTCTACACATGACCATGACAACCTATAAAACCATGATGGGGATGAATACAATATAAAATTAGTAACAAATAATGTAGCCTAGTTTAGATCAAACCATAAATATTATTATAATGTAGAATATGAGGCAGAAAGAGGTCTTTGTTGAACAAAACTTACATACAAGTTTAGTTTAGTAGTAACTATATCTTTTCCCTCCGGCAGTTAGCCAATGCAAATGTCTATACACCCAAGTATATGGTCACACATTGTAAAATTATTTGACATCACACAATGCAGATTGTAATACAGAACAGCAATAATTCATCACCCTTTATCAACTGAGTCAGGATTTAGGAAGAAAGCTCTTAGTGAGCAGCCAAAAATGCCTTGATAATGATATATGAACATTATTTTAGATTACTGTCTGTGAGAGGATCACCTCAGACGTAGACATAGAAAAACTCTTATAGATTTTCAAGGTGAAAATGTTGAGCAGTGGTTGTGATAGCCCTTTTATGTTATGTCTTCTACTATATCAATAAATATCAGATGGACAAGACAATATAATTTTAAAACCTTTATTTTAATGGGAGTACATCTGTGTTAGAGGCAGGTGAAGTTATTGCTGATTATATCCTTAAAACATGAGAACCAATGGCTTTCCAGCATCATAGCAAGCAGAATGATAGTCTGGTTGCTGGTCTGTGCTGAACAAATTTGTTTTGCCAAGAGGAGGCTAATGAGTATAAGGCTACTCTTGATAGTCTGATTCCTTTATTTATTTATTTACTTTAAATCATGGAACCTATGTAATCTTACTGGACCCGACCAGAGGGGACAGAAGAGGAAAGAAGACAGCAAAAAGAAGCTAAAGGGAAAGCAGAAAGAAGAAGAAAAAAGAGATAAAGTTAAATGTTTAACATGAAAACAAAGGGACCTTTTCCTCAGGCTGCTACTGTTTGTGAAACAACAGTAGTTTAGGTTTGCTAACAAAGCAAAAATGGCCTTGAAACATCTGATTGACGTTTATGTCTGTGCCACACTGGAACTTGTTCCTTTGCACCACTGCCTCACCACTAAGAAAGAAAGAAACTAATCAAGACTTCTTGTGTCAAACTGAAATAGTTTCCATGTTTTCTTGAGCTGGAATCATCAGTAATTAGCAGCTTTACTGTCTGCATAAGATCAGTGCTGCATGGTAAATTGGCCTCTCATGTGCATGCTCCTTAACATGTCTTCACACTCTCATTGGGTGTTTCTTTGATTTTAAGTTGAGTTTGACAGACACAACAACACGCAACAGACTTCAACTGTAAACCTGATCTGGCCTCACAGAAAAATGCGAACTGATCACATCTTCTTTTGAAAACCTCTTCAGAATACATGGGGGATCTTATGTCCAGTTCAAGCATGACAAAGACAAATGTCGATGGAAAGCCAGTTATCTGCTATGTCACTGTGGGCTCCCAAATATTCACGTGTTGATGGATGGATGCATTAAACATGCATTTTTCATTTTAGCAGGTGTTTTGATTTAATTTAAAATTCATTCATTCTCTGTACTGCTTAGTCCAGTACGGGTCTGCTGGAGCCTAACCCAGCATTTTTAGCAGGTGAAAGGCAGGGTGAACCCTGGACAGGTCACCAGTCCATCGCAGGGACAAGCAACCATTAACACACACACTCATTCCGAGGAAGAATTTAGAATGACCAATTAACCTAACATGCATATCTTTGGACGGTGGGAGAAAGCCGGACAACCCGGAGGGAACTCACACATACAAACATGCAAACTCCACACAGAAAGGCCACAGCCCCCCAGGTCCGAACCTCCCCCAGCCGAGGCTTGAACCAGCAACCTTCTTGCTGCCACGACAATTTAAAAATTGAAATGCATTTTAAAAGTCATGTTGTTAAAGTAGTTGTAATATATAAACTTTTGTCTTTTGTCACTGTGTACATTGAATTGCATGTTTTGACTCACAGCATGTAGCTTACTGATAGAGAAAAAAGTGCTTAGCATTAAGATGAAATGTTTTGTATCTGAATCAAAGGATTGTAAGTTGATTTATGTGTTCAAGTAACTGTGCATTATCAGCAGGTCTCTCATATTTTCTACCCTTTTCTTCTCACTTGTCATTATTAGGGAAAACATTTTCTGAAGTGTATTTGTTCCAAACCTCATTTACTCTAAACTGTAAATATCAACACCTTCTTGCAATCTGCAAAAAACACATATTAAGAAAGATAAGGAGTGAAAATCTGTTCACATCAATCTGCTCCTTGTTAAAATTGAGGTAAAAAAAACAGACATATTTTGGCTTCTTTTTTATTCGATTATGCTATTTCTAGAGGACTTAATGAAATGTTTGTGACTTGCTGTGGTAAAAATACCACATCAATGCAGTAAATCAGCTCTCCTTTTATACCATAATTTTACAGCTCTGTTCACTACAAAAGATGGACACCCAGCAGGTTTGAGATCATTTATAGAACTTGGATAAAATATGAGAGCACACATTTGGACACAGATTAAAGCACACAGCAAACTGTACTTAAGCTAAGAGCTAGCAATAACATGCATAGCAGACCAAGCTCTCACTACCATGCCCCAAACATTAAGGAATACCAGACAGGAAGTTTTCTTCCAGAGATAGATTTTACTAATCAATCTTTAAGACATAATCATGTCTCAAGTCATATTGCAAAGACATAATTAAACAATAGAACAGCAGATAATAAACAGGTTAAAATCACCATCATAATTCCTCTATCACATACTGTATCAGCTCTGTAGATCCTGGTCTTCACTGACTGTCCATTCCTCTGTGTTTTGTTTAGGATTTTATATTCCTTTATTCCCGAGAGGGGGGGCGGAAGAGAATCCCATCGGACGGACCAAAGGATGACGACACATGGTAACGGAAATACGAC
>JBAMHW010000007.1:9087210-9107643 GCA_037177495.1 Rhadinocentrus ornatus | reverse complement strand
GGGGCCTGATCAGCCCTGGCTGGGTCGCCTGGAGGAGGGGGTCTGATTGTTGAAAGACCCGAAACCCCCTGTGATCCAGGGCACCATAAGGTGTATCTAATAAGCTATTAAAAACTGTTGCTTATGTGTGCTCCGTTTTACTAACACGTAAAACGTGTGCATGTTTGTTTTGGAAAGCAGTGGATATGCTACAAATGATGTGCTACAAATGTTGCCTTCCAAAGTAAGTGGGAAGTTTCAACTTCACACTGGTAAAAAGAAATTCTTGAAGTACTAAACGACTTATCCTGTATGTCCTAGATGGATTACAAATTATTACAAAACAACATATAGTTGTTCACTATCACTGTGAGTACGTCTGGAGTATACAGGCTTTGAAATACTATGAGTTAAACATATTTCGCTAATCATTCTCAGTGCTTTCATCTCCATTGATAGTTCTATGCTCACTCAGTTTTTTATGATGCTCTTTTAGAACAGGCCACTTTTGATATGGATTGAGCAGATATCTCTTTTATTGTTTTGGGGGACAAAACGTTTCACTGATGTCTGGACTGTGCATTGCCTTGATAACAAAGCTGACAATGCCCTCTCATAATCACTCTGGTAATAAAAAAAGCAATTCTCCTCCAACAGCATGATGCTTAGGCTGCTATTGATTCTGTCACGTTTGTTTTTATTTTCTCTCGGGACTCAAAAAGGTGACATGATTTCAGCAAAGTCACGCTAACAGTCGATGTTATTGTAGGTGGAGTGTTAGCACTGAATCAGTGATAGCCTGTGTGCCAATGGAAGGACTGACCTTTACTAACCTGAAGGTGATGTGCTTCTATCAAATGTCTGGCAGGAGGCCATTTTCCTTGCCCTTAGATCTGACCTCACCATTATGAGAATAAATGACCCAACATAAATCTGTGAAGGAGTCTTACTACACAAAAATGCATCAAGACAGGTGAGATAAAGAAAAGTGGTGTGTTTGTCCAAATGTTCAACATGTGACGTAGTCAGTTTCAGACAGAAATTTTAGTTTTTGCTTGCTTACTTGGCTTGTTATTCACGCAACGCAATACCAACTAAAAACAATGTACATATTGTTTTTCTGAACCATAACTGTGGAATTGGCGTAAAAAGCTAATAAAATACTGTCAGGAAATTTTCCCAAGGAACGACAGACATTCAAATTGGTGAAAAGATACGGCCGTTTATTGCGATCACAGGAGTTCAAACACAACCAGAAGACAAGTTACACACAGGCCAACCGACAATGTTCGAACTGATGTCTTAGCTCAGGACACGTGGTTATATACCCCGTCCCCCCTGGGAAAGTTCTCTCTTCCACTCCATAGTCAGGTTTCACGTTGACCAACCTCAGCAAGAGGGTAATAAAGTCCTTTGCTGTTTTTTAACAACTGTATTCACTCTGTCACTAAAGATAACATTGTCCTGTCAAAACAGTCCTGATCACAATCATAAATGACTAGTTGTCTCTCACAGATGATCCCTATCTCATCAATACAGTCAACACAAGATTTTTCCATCAAATACAAATTTCATCAGCACAGGGCTGGGTATCAGAAAGGAGTGATTGGAGGTAATGAATTACCAACATATATTAAGTGTAAACAAACCTTCGCAACTTCAGATGTCTCAAGTGTCAGTGAATGCAGCATGTAACGCACTTCTGTATGTTATTCTACATCAACACTGAAAAATGTCATTGACTGTTTGTTTTAACACATTTAACATCTGATGACCACTTTAGGTTGTAATCTGCAGCTAATTATTTACTGAAATCTAGGCCTTAAAAAAATTATTATCATTAGTGCCACTCGTTTCCTGGTCAGTGCTCCTGTCTGGCCCCCTCATCAAAACTTTTCTTGACCCGCCCCTGCATATCTAAGTATAAATCATTTCTATTACCTGTCAATCACTTGGTTAGAGAAGGGTTCTTCTCTGATCTGTATTTCAGAACACGTTTATAATTTCCCCTTCACCACGTTCATTCAAATTTAATTTCATTTCAAGGTTTATTTGAAACACGTTCTTTCATTTACAATATTTACATTTTCCCATTTCAAAAAAGGAGAAGGCAGAAGTGTAAACTTGTAGCACCCTACACCATTGTTACAATACGCTAACACTCCAACTCTGTTTCATAACTCAAATGGCATTTTAGGATAAGGTAAACCTGCCTATATCCAACATCTGCACAGCACCAAAAATTTAGAGAAAACTTCCTCCTGTTTAATCTTAACACTGCTAGATATCAGAACGTGATCCATCTGGCTGTATTATGACCAGCAGATTTAACAGTTGTATGACCAGCAAACCTCAGCTAATAATTAAAATAACATAAAATAAATGCAAACAAAGGGCCATCTAATTTAAACGGGCTACCATTTTGCATCAACATCCAGCTAATTTCCTCCCCCTCTGGTGAATGATCAACAAACAGCAAGACAGACAGCGCTGGGGCAGAAAAGCTGATCAGCTGATCACCAACAAGCACTTTACAATTCAAGGAGCAACAGGAAGGAGAGGGGGGAGGAGAGAGTCATGCAGCACAGAGACCCAGAGCGAGTGGACCATCAATATTTACACAAAAGTAAAAAAAATAAATTAAATGTGGATGTTGGACTCTCTTACCATGAAAGTGCGGGTGTCAACACACTCACATATTCCACGGGTGCGACGCACATGCATGGAAAAACATTGAAAAGTTCTGATAGAGAAATGGTCAACCCCAGACCACTTGGATTGATGCAGCTCCATGTTTTGCTCGAATGTGGTGGAAACAGAAGTTATCCTGCATTAACCAATAGAAGAAGGAGTTTTTTTTCTTTGTTGTTTGACACAACAAATATAAAATAAAATAAAAAAAACCAACATGCTACATATTTCCACTCAAAGTATTAGTAGTGAATTTGTCACACATCTCCAGGTTTTTATCAGATGGTGTTCTGATTCCTTTAATCAGCTTAGTGGGACACGAGTTAAGTGGCCTAATTTCATACCCCTCTCCCTCATACTGACATATTTCACCCTCCTTGAATATGAGGCACCAAGCCATCCAATTCCCCTCTGCAAACTAATTAGATGTCCATTGTGGCAGTCAGCGTGATTTCATATCTATTTTATTTGTATCTGCGTTCTTTCGGTGGCTTGGGATCCTAAAAAAGACATATTTGGTCTTTTCTGCTCGGTAAACAGGCCTTCAGTGCCTTTTATAGCCTTGCACACAGCCTGCATGCCAAGTTTACTGGAAAAATGCTCCAAGCATCCAGATACTTCAAACTGTGGATGCAAACTGTGAAGTTAGCTCTCATTCTCCCTTTGCAGGTTTCAATAGAATTGTTGAATTCTTTTTCATGTTGGTTAAAATAGAACAGGAGAAAAATACATAAAGCTCTGTAAGAGCTATGAAGTTGGAGTCGGGGTAACTGTGATGGACTGTTCCAACAACAATGGCTCAACCTGGGTCCTTAGATCCCTGCTATTGTTCAGGTTGAATGCTTCAGGAAGCTTAATAAAACTTTGTAGCAGTCTGCAGAAGTTCACACTCCCACTCACGCCGGCCTTTTCTCAACACCTACACCTCCTATACCTTCACAAAAGTTCACAGTGAGCAGAGTCCCTTCAGCTTGAAGCAGCTCAGAGACCTCCAGTTTCAATGCTATGTTCTTCTATTCATGTTAGACAGAAGAAGAAAAAACAATCTGGTGTTTTGAAGACCTACAGAGAGAGGCCAAACAGCTATGATCTATTACAAGGTTTCTTTATAAATTGCTTGTTGTGCGAAAACCCTTCTGGCTGTCACACAATCACCATTCAGAGTATTGATCTGTCGCACTTCTGTGATAAATTGGAAAGCTTTTGAAGCAGTGTCAGCTCAGCAAATGCTCTGGTTTATTTCTCTTTTCTCTAGAGTTTCTTGTAACAATCTGCATAGTCTTTGATGAGGGATTTTCTTTTTAATTGGAGGTTTATTTGTTAAATGTTTTTAAAAGTAAATAGTTACAGTTCTTGTCTAGCTTGCATTTTTCAGATTCTTTCATTTGCTGCCATCTGGATTTGATGAATAGCCCGTAAGGCTTGGAATTAGCATGAGAAGCAATACAAGCCTGGAATAATAGCTTCGGTTTAAAACATATTTTCATGCTACACATTCTCGAAGCAAACATTAGGTGTTTGTGAGTGGGTGGTCACAAAAAAAAACCCACACCCCCCACACACAGTGGAGATGTATAAAAGCCCAGACTGGAGCCTGCTGTGGACAGCACATCCAGCCTGAAAGCTTAGAATCAGCATCTGGATTGGTGAGCTGATTCCCTGGAGTCATCACCTGAGCTCCGGATTCTGCTGGGAGACACATTAATCATGCTATGACTCAGTGCTGGAGGGATCTGCTGTGAAATCTCCAGCAACCATGATCTCAAAACAAAACACACAAAGCAACATACAGTCCCTGAAGGTTCCACAGACCAAAACTACAGACCCCTGCTGGCTCACGCATCAGCATGATGTTACAAAAAAAGCTAAATAATTTATCAGCTATGGCTTAAATCCATAGTTTTACCACAAATTATTGTAATATGAAGAAAATCTGTATATTGTTGCATTCAAAACACTATTTCAACCAAATATCTGACAAGTACAAAGATTTTTACGAGATTAGGACACCTAAAATAGAGTAAAACTAAATAGATGGAGACTGTAACGTCATTTAAACTGTAGGTATCTGACAAATGTCTTTTAATGGCAGAGCAACCACATATCATGAGAAATTGGCCTTTTCTTAAGGTAACCACCTACTCTTACTGGTAATCACAAGAAAATGTGCTTTGTTTTCTAGAGATCAAGGTGAGCTTGAGAATGAGTAGTCGGCACCTAATCTAAATGGAAAGGGTCGCGATTGGTCAGAATCTGTAACAGTAAGTCGGTTGAACATGTTATCCTGGTCACTTCCTGACAAGGGCTTTACTGAACTTTAACTAAGAAATATCTAAATGCTTTATCTTAAATCTGAGTTAAAATAATTACACGTGCGTGTTAAGAAAACAATCCTTGTTATCTTGAGATAATGATGCAATGACTGAATGAGATCCAATCAGATTTAATTTAATTTTTCTGTTACAATAAGGAACAAAACTTTTCAACCAGCTCTGATGTATTTTCAGAAAATAAATGCAACAGCTGCCTGCCAGCCATTCTTAAATCTATGTCATGATAAACATGGTAAAACTGGCATATTGAAGGGTGGATTCGCACTGGCGCTGTTTGGTCTGTAACAGGTCAATAGATGTGTCATTGCCATGGACAAGGCCTAAGGTCACAAAGAAGCCTGAACACCATCTCCAAACAAACAAACAAATAACATAGATTTTCTTGTTTTACTGGGAACACACACTGGGAAGCAGATAATTTCACTGAGAAAAACCACAAAAGTAATTCCAAGGGCTGGATACATGCCTCCAAAGCTATCAATGGCATAAAAAAAATGCTAAAGTTCCTGACTAAGATAGCATGCTTGCTAGATGCAAAGATATAGACAATAAAAGCCCTGTTAGGTCTAAGCAGGCCCCCGTTTTACACTAAGAGAACATAAATAAAATTACTACATTGTCATTACATACTGTATTAGGCTGAAGGGGGTCATTTTTAGCATTATTGTTTGGTTGTGTGCCACGGGACTCTTTTAATGTAAAAAAAAATTCATGTCTGTCCCTCACACTTGTCCTGTGACTGCTTACCTGCTATTGCTTCCACCTTCCTGTGTGCTTTTTAGTCATTTTTATGTCCTGCTTCTATTCCGGAGCAATGGAGGAGGAATTTCCCTGAGACAGATGGTAGATGACGGTATTTATGATTTTATCAGCGGAGTAAAGTCAGAGTTGTGTGCTCACCATCCCCACCTCAATCATCCTATCCTCTTCCCTGAGTCCCTCTCTTCCACCACAACCGGGCCAAGTACCACAAGCTATTAATCCACAGAACCATACAATATCGTGAGTGCATAGATTTTCTGCATGGCTTGTCCCAACGGGAATAAAACCACAGAAACCTTGGCAGTATTTGTAACTAAGGGTTTTTGAGGACACTCGGCATATGACAACCAGCAGGATGTCAAGCTTGTCCTGTACAGACTGCAAAAAGGGATGTTTGTAATGGACCATGTCGGGACACACGCTAACTGTAATAAAGGATAAGGACTTGGAACGAGAACAAAAAGAAAAAAGGCAGTGAATTATTCTATTAATTAAAGCCTAACTTGCTGATTTTATTTTGTTTGACCTACAACTTCACAGCAATGTAGATTTCCTCACTCCTTTGGTTTCAGAGTCCTGCTGGCTTTTGTTCTTGCCAGCTAATCAGGAAATGGCCCAGGAAGCTTTGTTAATGCTTTTAACACCAATTAATTAAGGTGGAAGACCATCACTAGCTTGTGTGTACAATACAAAAAGAGGAGCAAAGAGATCAAACGAACATTGAGCTTATTGTTAATGTATGTTGTTTGTACTGGATGAAAGCCATTTACAGAAAAAACTAAATATATTCATTTAAAAAAAAGCCTTTAAAGTGTGTGCATAATAGAGCTCAGATTAACTCAACTCTGTTATGTCTCAGATGGTTTATTGTATTTAATGAGTAAAATGTGCATTTTAGTTGTCAAAAATGGTCTGATTATATTATGCCAGGGTGTATTTTCTTTAAAATAGTCATTATAACAATACTTATAATAAATACTTATAAGTATATAATACTTATAATATAATACTACTAATTAAAAAAAAAAATAGAAAGATAAACCTACTACAAGTTTATACTGTATTTACCCCTTCAGGTATTATTTAATTATGTTTTCACTGCATTTCATCATCATTACAGCACTATTTGAATTCCTACTTACCTGGACAGCTTACAGTATTGCCATTTAATCAATCAAATGTTCATGTCACAGAATACAAGCATGTGAGGAGAACTGATTTACTGACTAAAGCATGTTCATCTCTTCCACAGTGGCGACATGCCCCCTTTCATCTTGGTCATACTGGACTTTTGATCACAGATCAAAACAACAGACAATTTAGCTAGCTGTGAATGCGGTGCCATGCCATGAGTATGTTTTAGTATATTTACATGTAAATAAACTGTAAGCATGTAATTAAATGTCCTCATCCCACAGTTTAATTCCTACTTTCCCTTGCAACCATTGAAATAAATAAATAATAATAATTACGGTTTTAATATCAGAAAAATGTCCACATTATTAATGTCGGTGTGGAATGTATAGACTAACCACTAACTTCACTGTAATTACTTGACTTGTTCCATTAAATGGCATAGAAGAGCAAATGAAGCCTCGAGAAATATTTTGCTTAAGTGAACCAATCTGATGAAAATCTTCATGAAGTGTCATCGCACCGTCAGTTGTTTTGGTACCCAAAAAGTCCAGAAAATGAACGAATAAAGCAAATTCTTACTCATTAACCATTTTTATCATACCGTTTTTTAAAAAGGAACCTTAATTTTGATCTTAACTTTGACGTGAACTCAAGAGCCATTAGGTCAATTTTTTCCTTTAAAATAAGACAAAGTTTTGAAGCTCAAGATACCATTGCTGCTGCCTTCTCACTTTTAAAAAAAGTTTTCTTTTCGGACTTGATGTTTTCTCTTGACATTAACAATTTGTTCCACCAGCAGAGTCGAGATAAACAGCATCATAACAGCACTGCTTTCTAGTTTAAAAGTCCGACCACAGCTTTTAGTGACAGGAAGGATAAAAGCACCAGGCTTGATGTAACCTTGACTGAAACCTCGGGTGGTGCACTGCTGCTTGTCTTTTATCCATAGGTTTTCAGCTCAACCTTGCACTGTATATCAGACAGTCAACACTGTGAAGCCTCCAGACCCACATCAGCACTACTAAACACACCCTGGATGAATTCCCATGTGCAAGATGAAGATATACACATCTGCAGACAGGTGCTGTGATTAATGATCCAACAAGACAAACGGGAGCAGTACGGTTTAATAGACCTACAGCAGCTCACCCAGCAGTAGAAATGAATGATGGACTTGTTTGTTTTTCATAAAAAGTGTGTCCTTATATTTAGTCTATGTCATTGCATGCCTGTGGATGCCCAGCTAAAGTTGAAGGGAATCACTATTAATCTCCCATGTGTTGTTATATAGTGTTGTAGCTAAAGCCAAAGAGTGGATTGTAATCTCTTGCCAACATAACATATTGAAGAGGGCGGCCATTTGGACATTCTTCAAAAGGGTGCGGTGAAGGTTTAGCTGTTGCTTTTTGCCCTAGCCAAAGAACTACACGTTGTTTTCATTGGGCAGAGCAGCACAGCATGTTGCAGCAGAGAGCCAAGTGGAAAATTAGTGATTATCTAAGAGAAGACGTCACAGTGATTATTTTAGGCAACAGTGGTTCCTTTACATAATCAGCTGCAGCATTTGCAGTAAATTAGTGTCAATAAAGATTGTTGCTGCGCAGCAGTCATCATAACTTTCTAATATGTGGTTAGGTTAATTAAAATAGTGACAGAGGAATTAATTGTGCAAACTATAAAGTTCAGCCATTAATAGACTGGTGAATAATACTGGGGAAGGAAATGATCTTACTCTTCTGAAAGGATTTTTGTTCATGATTTATGCCCAGTTCATTTAAATTAAGACATATGTTTTAAATTCAGTGTGATCTCACTAGCATATTGCTATCCTGATACATATTAGGGATGCACTGATATATTTGTCTAATATTACTATCAGATTATATCAGCCCAGCAAAGAACAATTCATTCTTGTCAGAAGTCAAAACAACTGCTTTTGATATTGTGCTTATTAGTTATGTTTGCTTAGACTTTGCATCTGCAGCAGCCTGGAGTGGAAGTAGGAACAGCTGCAGAAGAAAATATCATTTTCTGCATAGATAATGTTTTAAAACTGGGATTTGGAGTACTTCCAAGCCTCGAGTGGGCACATAACTCCCCCAGTTGAGTGTAAAGGACAAGTATGTTAGAAAATGTATTTTCTCTTCTTCCCATAACTTTGGTTCATCATCAGAGGTTTAGTATTTTTTGCCTATTTTTTTTAATTTATTTATTTATTCTTTTTTTTTTAGATGTTTCAGTGTAAAATTTAGAAACTTTTTCTTTTGTTTGCCTTAGTTTGGCTGTGTTCCTGTGTGGTCTAATTGCTCCACACCAGTTTACCATCGCTCATCTCTGTCTATGTGCTCCCTGGGTTTCTTTACTCTTTGCATTGCTTTGTTATTGCTATCAGTTTGCTCACTATTTGGACTTATGTGGTTGAATTTCTCTTAGCTTGGCAGAAATAAAGTACATAGCACTGGCTCACCCCCTCCCTTTCTGCGAGCTACATACGAATCCCCCACAAAGCTCACAGTATCCTGGCGCTGACTCGAAGCATGAACGAATTATGCAGTTGCTCACAGTATGTAGACTGGCACTCACTCAGTATGTACGAGTCACTCAGCCCCTCAACCTCATCACGGGAACCCACAGAGCTTAACCGAAACTACCTGCCATTTTATTAATTTCTGAGGTTCAATACCTGAGTTTAATAATTTGCATTGTTAATTTTGCTTTAACTGTTCATTATGGGTGCCATTGCTGAATGCATTAAGGCACACATATTACTATTGCTTCGCATCAATTCAGCTTACTCTTCTGACTTGAAAGTTTGGTGTCTAACCCCCTTTCCTGTCCTCCAGTGTGAATCATTACACTTTCCAATCGGTGCGTGTGCGCCACGTTACGGCTGCACTGTTGTTTTGTTTCAACCTACGTGGTGCGTCAATCCACACCGGGAGCGTGTCAGGTACGGATGGCCCATGAGTGCAGTCTACCTAGCTGGATTCGCGAGATCACAAAACCACAAGGGAAGTAGAGAATCTTGTGATTTTACACTGCTACCGTGTCTAATTTTGTGTCTGGCCTTATCTGAACTGCTGAGTTTGATGCAAAAATCAGCAAAAATAGACTTGGCGCATATATTTAGAGGAGAGCGGTGACAAAGCGCTTCTGGGATGCTTCTTGACATGCATCGCACCCGGTGTGAACCAAACCATTTACTAAAATGGCCGCTAATAGCTGCGGGAGCTGCGGTGCAGCCGTAAGGCAGCGCACCTAGTGAAAATTAGGGGTAACTCTGCCCGCAGCTTCAACTCAGCCCCCACAAATATCAAAACGGGCGTCTTTATGCTATGTGCTATGTCTTTTTCTCTACAAATATCTTATGGTGTTTACATTATTTGCAAAAAAACTGCGAAAATCCCTCTCCAACTTAGCGTGTGACATCACGCACTCTAAATCTGGCCCTAAAAATTATTCTGAAGATTTCTCAAACAAATGCGTCGCACACCCAGCATTTTCCCTGTGCATAAAGAAATTATTTATCCAAACAGAGGAATTTAAGTTGACTTCAAATAAACCTTGGCTGTGAATAAGTTGGGACCCACATATTTTGAGCTACGTTGCTACAAGTGTCAAAAAGTTAACTTTTTCCTCCCATTAACCCTTTTTCAACAGAAACCTGGATTCTCAGACCTAAATGCAATTCTCATGTGTTTTAAATTCTGTTTACATTAGGGTAAAATAAATTACATCCATGCGTTCCTACAAGCCTACAGCCTTCATTTTTTTATACGACTTTTAATTTACAAACATCGCTTGGTTGTTCAACGGGTTCTTTCAGGCCTCATACTTCTCTGAATTTTGAGTCTGTGAGTGTGTCATTACGTTGTGCAAGCTTTTGACGGTGATTCATCTGGGATAGGGTTAGGGTTAATTTACAGAATTAATTTCAAACTCTTCATTTTACTTTCTTGTGTTTGCCCACCTACTTAACCCCACGTGTAAACTTCGTTGGATTCAACTCCGACACAGGATCCTTCTCCGATTAACTGTGCATATGTTGGAACGTATGCTAATTTATTTATTTTAATGTATATGACCCTACTACATGCTGCCTAATGGCTCCATTAATACCTTTTCAGGGACACTGTCAGTACATGTAAAATTGCATGTCTTCCCCATACTTACTAGTATGAAGTGTAATTCAAAACACTAGTAAAACAGCTTTTAACAATACAATATATCTTCACTGAATTAATGTACTTTAAATTAAATACATCTATTTTCATTGGTTATTACACTGAAACAGGGAACCAATCAAACTCAGAAATCATAGTTTAAAATATGCAATAAAGTAAGGAAGATGCTAACATTTTATTGAAATATTTCTCACTTGCCTCCCCTCTTCTCCACAGCAGCATCCTAGCCCCAGGCCTTACGGCCAAATAAATGCCACAGTACCACTGTCACAATACTTTAATGGCCACAGTAACCTACGGTGAACAAACAGTTCATATGAAAGTTAACATTATTTATGTTTATGTGTACTTCATGGGTACTTTGCAGACTCTTTTGTCTAAAGTGGTGTACAATATAAATATAACATTAGTTGTATTTGCAAAGAAGTGGGAAAAAAAAGCAGTTTAGAGTATATAACACTATTTTTCTAATGTGTTCAGCCTATAACTCTCCCCAAGAAACAACGAGGGATTGTTGTCCTTGTCTTTCCCTGCAACATTGAAAATAGCTCAATATAACTTAAATAATAAATAAATCAACCTGGTTTAATGTTAATGTTTTAATCAAACAATGTTTTTTACATTGTAAAAGCTACCTAAACATCGTATATCTCTTTATTTCAGCTCAGTTTGGGCAATTCAGATCTTACCCCATGTAATGTGGAAATGCAAACATGTCTTATAAAGGACTTCATGTCAACCAAATACAAGGGGGTTTTTCTGAAATGTGGCAATATCTGTAATTTATGGTGAAATACTGTATGGCCTAACAAGGACTAGGACGTGTGCGTGTTCTGCTGAATGCAAACTGGTTTTCTTAAGGTTTTCTAAGCGCATTATCTTGTAGACCTTGACAGCTACGTCTTTGCCAGCTTTACCATTGAAATGGGCCGGTTCTTTAACAATTGGGATTTCCAAATCAGTTTTCACATCAAGAACCATTTAGTTGACATTATAGACACCACAATGCTTAATCTGGAGGTTCAACAACAATGAATGAACATACAGAACCTATACTATTCATCATTTGTAACACCTATCTACATCTGTGACCCAGCAAAAAAAATGCTAACTCTACTGAGTCGGTATAACTGCAGCTTCCAACAAATGATCAGGTCCATAACTCTCGTCATGAGATAGGTAGCATGCTGCTGTTTACATTAGAATTATGATCAAATAACTTCATACTTACATCTGTACAAAATAGCCACCGCCTGCATCAATACCATTGAGTCGTTGGCCACCATTATTCAGCTTTGGAAAACTGGTTGAAAGCCCCTCCCCTTCTGCTATGTCGGCAAAATGCCGCCCGTTTAATGTGTGTGGTGTTCATCATTTTACACTAGATTTTTTATCGATTTTAGGGCAGCATCTGGGTACTCTCAGTGCACTGAGGTTTTTGCTTCAATTTCTGTGTTAACGCACTATGCACTTAGTGTTCAAAATAGGCTAGTGCGCTAATTGAGATACAACCTATGTCTGTTTCACAGTGAGTCAGCAGAATGTCTCTGTTGTTGTAGCAATGCTAACAAGCAAGGCCAGGGGCAGTGTGTTTGTAAGAATGGAATCATGCAAACACCTCCTCAGATACAGAAGTGTGCAGTTATATTTAATGAAAATAACCCACAGTTGTTTATTAGCAAAGTGGATGTGATGTTACATGAAACCCACACATACACCAGTTTATCCTCTGTGGCCTCTGACTCTATCCACTGATGTCCAAGTCAATCAATCATCTCTGATTACTAAGGAGCTCTGCCTACAAAAAGAGGTTGATCTGACCAAACATCACTATCTGATGATCCATTGAAAGAATCCTACTGAGAACAGAAGCCTCTAATTGGGTAAAGTAGCAAGGCTCAATGGCTAAATTGATTTAACGTTCCAGTGTAACTTTTTAAATGTTTTCATTTGGCAGTGAAGTTGGCATTTATATTGTATCTCCTCAGCTGGTCTGACCCAAACCAAACAGTGCTGTTTGATGTTAAATCGCCAATAAATTAACCGTGGAAGTCGGCACAGTGATCTTGCATAATGCAGGTGCAAACATCCAGGCCAAACAGATGACTCATTTCCTCACATCACAGTTACTGCAGAGGAGGAGAGCGAGCCCATCTGTGGTATGCATTCGTGGCACTAATGTGCTGCTGTCTGTCTCTGCACACGGGTGGGTTTTTGGACTAATATCTGTTCATTATTTTGCATTGTTTTGTTAATATCCTCACATGATTTTTTTTTTCTTTTTCTTTAAAAACATTTATATTTGTTCATTTTGGGCATGTTGATTTATGCTGCCTTCTTACATCTGCAGGAGTTGTTAAACTCATTTCTGACTCACTTCTTGGCTGTACACTTGGAAAGAAAAAGACCACTTGACCAAACTTGTTTTAGAGAAAATAAGCTTTGCAGCTTCCAGCGCTCCTGCTGTGTCCATTGATAACTTCTCACCCTGTCGCGTGTGCATGTGTCACAGTGGAAGGTGTCGTCTCTTTGCATCAGGATCCTACAGGAGGCTCAGCGGGCTATACCAATTCCCACTGACTTTAGTTCAGACAGAACTGACCCTGCCATGTGTGTGTGTGTGTGTATGTGTCTGCATGTGTGAGTGTTTGCCAACTGCACAGCTGCTGACCCCTTCATAAAATTCTGGATGCTGCTGGGCTCACTGACAGGATGTCCTGGCCAATACTCCTTTCTGCCTTCCATCTGTGTACAAATGCAAATAAATTGCTGAAAAGGCAAATAAGGTGTGTTACTAAATTTTGTACAACTTGAGCATATTAATTTATGCAACCAAAGTTGTTATATGTGGTTATTTTGGTAACTGTAAACTGGCATTTACTGTGCCAGGCTGGTGTGATAAAAATACATCAGCACAACTTATTTACATGTATGTGAAATAAAGTGGTAAGCTTTTCTTCCACATGTTGTGAAGATGAGATGCTCATTTCAGTTTCTGTCAGACCAGCCTGTTTGGTTAACAGGGTGACAGCGGAATGTTTTTCACACCTTATTTGTTATCAGGTTATGATCCAGCATATAGCCCTCTCAAAGTGTTTCTTTTTTTCTTTTTTTGTTGTGAGTCTTTATACTTTCTTAGTTAACATCGTGTGAGCTCCATGACTTTTTAAATATTTTTTTTCCTACTGTGAAGCCAATTTTTTATTTTCTACTTTAGCCTGCATGAGTTTTGCCATCTGAGGGATGGTGGACTTTAATGGCTGCATCTTGGATGAGGATGCCACATTATATTGGGCATCATCCGTTATTTCTCTGAGATGGTGACTCGTCCCTTGAATGCTACAAGCAACACGGCCACAATATCCATTAGCATCTCTTGTGCATTTCCTGATATTGTTACAGCACCGCTAATGGTAGTGGGTGCATGCTTTAATATCTTGTGAAATATCTAAGGCACTGCATAACAGCTTTAATAGGTTGTGCAGAGAGACAAAGTGCATACTTTTCTAAAGAAATTTAATTTAGAATTTATATTTACCCGCGACCCGTAATGGAATAAGCGGTACAGATAATGACTGACTGAATTTATATTTATTCCTTTTTATTTTTAATTTTTTTAAGATTGTAGTCTTGCTGGTCAAAAGTTTTATATATTATGACGGGGCAAAAAAAAACAAAACAAAAAAAAACAATCAGGTACTCAAATTATAGTGGTATTTGTGCACAACTGGGATAATAAACTATATAATATTTACAGCTAGACTTTCAGGTACACTGATCTGTCCTCCTCCTGTTACACAATTGCATCAATGTAATTGAAAAGAAAAAGTGTAACGTGTTATATTTTAATATATGCTTTCAATATCTCTAGGATCTGCTCTGCCTTTCCATTTTCAAGTTTATAACTACTACTTGATTTAATCCCACCCACCCAATCGCCTGAAGGAGGTTGGCAGGAAGCCATCCAGTGTTGTTACAGATTCTTCCCATTGATTCATAAAATACCAATAAAATACCATTTCTGAAATCATGCAAGCAGGCGGGTCAATGAGCCAACAACAAATGTTGATAACAAATGACAAATGTGAAAAATAACATTCCAACCAAATACAACAGGTACGCAACACAATGAAGAGGGTTCTCCATAACCACAGTGTATGCTATCCAGTCATCCCTTTGACCACAGCATATAGTGAAGTGTCGTGCAGCAACAGCTCAGCCTATTAATCACTTCATAGGTCAAAGTCTAAATCGGTAGTAAGCAGCAGCTGCTCTCATGCAGAACAGTGTCTCGGCTTGTTGGTGAGGCTGGTAAAGTGTTTTGATTCCCTGAACTCCCCATTATGAGAAGAGGGTCAGAAATCCATTTTGAGAAATAATTAGCTCCTAGAAGCAAAGAACTAAGGTGTTTGTAAGTTTAGGTTCAGAAAGGCTCATTTGTCTTCAGGGAGGGATGAGTGGGACCGCCACGTGGTGCTTGTGCATTTACATAAGCTTGCATGGGTTTCTTTGCTTTGTCATGCCAACGTCAGGCTTATTAAAGCCATTTGTGCTGTTGCTGTTTTTCTTTTTTTAAATATGGTTTCTTTCATTTTCCCACTTATTTAACATTGGCAAGACATTGCCCACTGGCTCATGCAAGATAAATGTGAGCTATTGTTAAAAAGCAGGAGGGGGGATGGAAGTAAACATAATAGATGAAAAGATCACTCATGCAGCTTTTGTCACATTTCACCTCAGCTGTGACATGTAAGAGCATTTTTGTTTACAGAGGAGGTTTATCCTTGCAGCCAGTTTCAAACCTGGCTGCATTTTCCATTTACATACACACACACACACGTTCCTCTTTGTGGACTATGTAACATGGGAACACCGATAAATAGATGACGTTTTCTTACAGTTTTACAAACTGCGGTTTATGATTTAACTTTCATTCAGTTATATGAAAACAAAAACATTTTCTCACTTTTAAAACCATAAAAGATGAACAATCATGACGGTGTGCAATCTGAAAAAGTTTGTTTCTGACGGTCCCACTTTTGAGCTGAGCTGCTTCTCCTAAACATTTATACTTGTTCCAATTCACAACATATATTTCATAGCATACAACTTTTTTTCCAGTCTCACCGCATCGTAAATTAAACATTAGCAGCTGCGCAATCCTTTAAAAACACCACAAGACAACCTGGTGAAGGTTAAAAGACACCATATTCTGTAGGTGCAGACTATTATAAGGCTTTTTTTTTGGAATTATTCTGCTCCCTGAAGCAAACTGATAAACTCCAAACTGAAGTCATTTAGAAAATCTGGGCTTTTTTGTGTCTACAGCAGGTGTGTTTTCAGCTTGTTTTTAAGGTCATATTTGCACATTTCTTTCATGTCAGTTGAAACTGTTCCCGCACAGTGGAGACCTCAGGGACTTTTCATGTTGAAAATGAAAAGACTTGATTGGCAGGCATGTTGGCCACATGGGGATTCCCTTCATGGATGACAGACTGTCCGCCCCCAGCAGACTGTTGCAGGGCAAAAAAAAGCCCACGGACTGGAAAATGTCAATCCATTGTCATTACAACACATAGCAAGTCTGAGAGGTCTAAAAATTTAAAGCACCAATAACTTTTTAAAATTATGAATTATTATTATCTTAGCTTTTTCAGAGACATATCTGGTAAAAAATCTTTCATTTTAGGTTTCTACAATGGAAGACTGTGGGTTTAAAATGTGTCATGTATGTCAGTTAGACACAAAAAAAAACATATGACATGAAAATGTACAAATCTGTCCATTAATTAACTGGTAGCAAAAGTCCTTGGTGTTAAGCTTCAGGCTGCCTTTGGACATGGCATTTAATGCAACCAGTAACTTGTTCTGTAACTTGAGTTCAAAAGATATTCCCTCCGGGTGGTCTCTGTAACTTGCTATGTTATGATGACACAGATGACATTGTGACATGAGGACCTTCAGGGCTGAGTTGCTGGACCATGATGACAAGTCAAATATAAACACATCAATCATCTTCATACTGACAAACATGTTTTATATAATTGGGCCCTACCCTGATGTGAAGTAAGAGAGGGGTTTTGAATTAAAAAAATGTTTTTAAGATCCTCCCAGAGCAATGAGGTAAACAACCATTTATTTGCAAGGAAGACTGTAAAACATACCAGCTTATATTGCCTCAGTTAGAGATTTTTTTGCATTGAAAAGAGCAAAGGACAACTGAAGAATTTTCTGGGGACAAAGATATTTTCTCATCTGGTCTGGTAAGAGTGGCTTAAAGGAGGATTTCAGTTTAAATGCAATGATTAAAATTTGTTGACAATCTAATCAAAAACTTATGTTTTGTTCACTGAACTTCTAAACTTTCCTAAAAATATCGTTCTCATTGAAGAATTAGTAATTGGTTTAGTAAAACGATTCAAATTGTCATCCAATAAATAAACTAATGGTTGTATGTAGTTTAAAGATTAACATTAACAAAATATTTAATTTCTCCTCTACTTGATATGTCAGACTTTGCAGGGTTAAGTTGTCTGGACTTGTGTGTTTATTCTAGGCTGGCGACAGCATCAAGCTCAGTGTTGTAAATAGTGTTCAATGATAGAGTTTGTGTACCTGCCCTTTCTGCAGCAGTGTCAAGCATCAGTGTTGTTGCTGGTGCACGTATAATCAGATTATTAAATCTATAGAGTGCAAAGATCGGATTTTGTAACTTGTGATCAGGTAAGTGAAGGAACATGGTGTTTGAGCTCCTCACTCTTTGTCTCTTATCAGTACATTCATCCCTATTTTCTCATGAATTTGTTCCTCTTTCTGGTCCAGTACAGACAAAATGCATGTCTGGATCAAAGACAAGAACATTAAGAGCAAACTGAATCATCAGCTTCCTGAAGTGATAAAAAAAAAAACTTATTCTGTGATAAAAGATTTTTGTTTCTGGTAATTCACAAATGTTCCTCTGTCCTTGGGGAGCACTAATTGGTGGAAAGTTTTGCAGTCTAGCTCATTCATTCATATATATTTAATTTCAGCTCTCAAAGTTTAATTAGGAGCAGGATGTTCTTTTTAACAAATACTTGGCAGAAGATTAAAAGGATCTTTTTTTAGTTTTTTATTTTGTTTTAAATATGGACAAATTTACCACCAAAATGGCACAAAGTTACACATTTTCCTGTTGGGCATAATAATAAACCTTTTCTCAACCTCATATCAAATCAGATATATAAATCTTTTAGATATTTATATAATTCTTCACTTGGCTGAAAACGAGTTTAACATAACTTTGCACCATGGATAATAACACTATAATTGTGCTGAATGGGGCAGATATTATTACTGCATCAGTTTATCAGGATTGCATCGCTTCCCTTCATAGCTTATTTCTTTGAACTGGGTTGAAATGGCCAGATATCCAGCATGAAACATTATTTTTACATGTCAAGTCAGCCAAAAGCCAGTTAAGTGTGAAGAAACTCATTTGAGCTGCTCCTAGGCTGCCTAGCCAAGCGAAAAGGTTTTATATGAAATCCAGCAGGAAGCGCGTGTTTTGGTGAAATTACATGTCATGTTATCTAAACTTCTGGTTAAATGGTGACATCTTGTACGGTGTGCTGCATGCTAGTGGTCCATCAGAAGTGAATGTAGGGTTGCAAACAGGTTTTTGCAAAAAAGTATGAAAAAGATAATATTTTACAAATCATTGACCTCAGGGCTTTAATAATATGCTGTTCTGTCACACTGGTGTGAATAAACCCTAGTGTGTTATGCAATGTTATCATCAATTAAAACAAAGCCCAACAGAAAAAGTAGAGTTTATCTTTGCATTTTTTTACTCATGTTCCAAAGTTTTTGCATCCTCTTTACAAAAATAGTAAAGTCTATTTGTGTCTCATTAGCACAACTTGGATAAAGCCAGATTAAAAACACAAAAGGAGCATGCTGAAGAAGGCATGCGAAAGCCTTAAGCTAAATGTTTTTTTTCTTAACTTCCATACCCACAAATCATTTAAAATGAATTCCACATTAAATTTGCCACACAAACTCAAATTTGTTTTCCTTGAATGAGTAAAAATTGCATTCACTGGGGATTTCAGGTCACACATTTCTTATATAGCAATATGTCCTTTAGGGCTAATCCTAATTAATCCTTCAGGATAATATGTTATCTACCACACAACCAAAGCACAGGGAATTGTCTCATGCAACATACTGTCCTGATTTTCCACGGTTAAACCATTAATATTAGCCACAACATTTCACAATTAATGCCTGTATCTGACATGACAGAGTCTTACACATGACCCACTACACCCGCGTTACTTTAACAGATGCCCTGCATGTGTGTATTTGTGTGACTAAATGCGCACGCAGCTACTGTAACAGCTTACAGCGATGGTTCCCGGCCTTTCATGCCTGACAGGCTCTGCAGCCGCTGTCAGATGAGCTTATGTGCCGCTTCTCTGGAACCACCCATCATGTTTGTGTGTTTAGTGGCTAAACTGGAAGTTTTTTAACTAATCTAATCACAAACACATTCTGAGGACAATGGGGGTTTGTTTTCCCCCCTCCTACTCTGTAAATCTAGATCTCTTTTTCTTCAGTGTAATCACTTTCCACCAACATTTTTATTTATACAAACCAGTAATGAACTGAACCATTTTAGACAGAAGAAAAGCAATTAGCTTCAAATTTGCTTAAGCTGTTGCAAACCGAGGTCATAAATCTGTCCATGAAAATCTTCACGCATTTGTCAAAAAATCCAACTGCTTCTAGTTGGCTGTAAAGTTGTTGTGACCCAGTGTGGACCACTTAACATGAATAACAGCTTTTCTTTCTGTCGGATCAGACCTAAAGACACACTAGAGGTGTGTCCCAATTCAGGGTCTGCACACTTCGAAGTGCGCAGACTACCTAGGCTACAGAGTGTGCTCCGTAGTCTGCACACAGTCCGCTTAACGTTTGTGAAATGGGACAGCCTACCTAGCCAACAAGAGTTTCCCATAGCAACAACACAGGACGCTGAAACACTTAAACCTCTGAAATTACTCATAGGACACTTCAGGTGGACACTGAACTCTCGGCAACACAAACAATAAAAATAAATAAATAAATAAATAAATAAAACACGGTCTGAGGTCTGTTGTTTTCCAGCCGGTACACACTTCATTAACCTCTTAAAAATCCACAAATATCATATATTACCAATTTTTAATGTCACCATTTAACAAACATGCTTTTATCGTCTTGGTTTTACAACGTTTCCACTATAGTTTTGTAAAAAAAAAAAAAAAAAAGCATACTTTTTTTTTTTTTTTTACAAAACTTTACCAAAATCTAAAACTCCCTCT
>JBAMHW010000007.1:9068606-9087110 GCA_037177495.1 Rhadinocentrus ornatus | reverse complement strand
AACGTTTCCACTATAGTTTTGGAAAAAAAAAAAAAAAAAAGCATACTTTTTTTTTTTTTTTTACAAAACTTTATCAAAATCTAAAACTTACTCTTCTGAGCTCGGTTGCTGATTCGCCACTGTCTTGTGCGCAATGAATTCTGGGAGAAAAGAGGCCGCGAAGGACGCACCAGCATCCTTCTTTGAGCCCAAACAAAGTGCGGATTTAAAGGGTGGAATCAGAGGGTACTTCATATTCTGTGATTTGGGACAGTACTTCGCGCACCGTGATGACGTATGTGGCCGAATCTGCACTTCGAAGTGTGCAGACCCTGAAATGGGACACACCTTATGAATCCACCTACTGAAACATAGGACACTCTTACAGAGGAATACCTACAACCTTTTTTATAAAACTGATTGTATGACTTCGAAATGCTGCCCCATCCTTCTTCTTTTTATTAGATTGTAATAGCCTGCTGTGATCCAGGCACCATGTCTTGGATCAACAGACTGGTCAAAGGTTTGTTTGTTTTTCTTTTGTTTTTAATTATAATATATTCAGAGGCCAGGCCTCAAGATTTAAGATTTTTTTTTTTTTACTATTTTGTTGCTGATACAGTAAGTATCCAGTTCAGGTGTCTGACCTTCACAGCTGTGGTACCCTACAGCAAAACACTCAGCTCTACTCATTCACCAGTGGAAAGCATCACTTTATGCTCTGTACAGCTACTGTGAAAAAATAAGTTAAAAAACATATTTTCTTGTTAGACAAAGCAACTAAATGCGCCTGCATGTTAAAAATTGACATCTACTGTTATGTTATGGGCACCAATGCTCTTATTCAATCTAATCTAAGAAGACACATTTCAGTAAAATAACACAATAAATCTAATTCTAATTTACTCCATACAGTAGTGATTCTCAACTTTTTAAAAATTGTGTCCCCCTAACCAAAATCCAGGTCCCCTACTGGCCCCCCAACCATTAAAATCTACAGGTTGAGGTTCAAACGGCAGGTATTGAAGTTCAGTTCTGATTTTTAGCTAAGATCAGATTTTTTTTTCTTTCATTACATTTTAGTTTAAACATGACCTCCATCTGACTTCTGTGTAAACAGTCTATGACGCTGAAGAATACGTTACGTCACATACAGCACGCTGTGTTCACCGAAGTGAATTATGATGCTACACGTCAGCATGTGTGTATCGATTTAGAATCCGACATGACAAAATTTTAATATACCATTGTTTTGTCAATTGTTTACACTTTGCCATGTCCAGCCTCTGGGAAAGGGTTTCATAAACGGCCACATTTAAAAGGAGACTGGGTTTGACTTAGACAAATCTGATTAATGCCATTCAGACCGCAATAAAATCAATCAGATATGGGTCATATATGGACAAAAAAATCTGATTTGCCTGTGGTAAGAACGTAGCTTAAATGTCTTTCTTAAATTTCAGGCCTAATTTTGATTATTCTGTCTTGTTTAAAAAGAAACCTGCAGTGAAGCTACTGTGATGATGCTACACATTATCACAATAACTTAGCTTGAGTTCTGTGTTTGATGGTTTTTTTCACAGTAAATTGCACAGAAGTCAATTTCAGCCGTAGAACAGCTGAGGTTGTCAAATCCAAGGAATTGTGGTACTTTTGAAAAGGATATGGTGAGTCTGGTTACCTTTGTTTAGTAGTTGGTGACATGCAGCAAATGGCTGACCCTAATTCAGCTGAGCTGAGAACCTGTAGCCTCCTCTGTGTAAATAGTACCTGCTCTACCAGGTGAGCTAAACATGTCCCTGTGATAGCGGTGCATGGGTAACATGTAGAGAGACTGGCTGAATCCCAATATGTGCAGTACAGATTATCTATGTACACCTAAGTACCAATTTTAAGTAGTTAACTTTTGTTCTTTGTTTGTTTAGGAACATCTAAAATAATAAATGCACCAGAAGGTCCTTTTCTGTTGTTGTCGGGGTTAGTTTGAGATACTGATACTTTGAATATAAAAGAGTGCAAACTTACTTGACTGAACAGCAGCATTCAGCAGGGCTCAAATAAATACTGATCTAGACTGGTTTGCCCTCCTACATACTGGTAGATACAAGCTGTTTTTCTTTTTCTTTTTGTTTCTTTTTCATTTTTTACTCTTGCATTTATGTCTTTGGCAGGAAATTGTAAATTTAAGGTGTTCGGAAATGCTGATGAGGATGTAGGAGGTAGTAGGAGGTGAGAGAGAACTGAGCACAAGGCACATCTGATTATATTTCTTAAAGACTTTGCTGCTGTTCTATGCTTTGTGGTCCCCAGTGGTTTAAGTTAGAAAAAAAGACACATGGAAGGTTTTTTTTAAAAATGTGGATGAATGCACCTATTACACATTATTACTATATTACTATACTATTACTGTTGTTTTCCTAAATATGACCTGATATTTTTTTGTTTTTTTTATCCAGTTCAAAACAACCTATGATTACATTTAAGGCTTATATGACCTCTAGTGGTGTATGAGCAACTGTACATAAAAAAAAGAAAAGAAAATGGCTTCCATAAACACAATGGTTGTCTTGAAAAAAAAATGTATTTTGTTAATGCTTGGCCAAGCCTAAAGTCTTGAGGATAAAATTTTCTCCAAAAGAAACGCTCAGGTGAGCGGTATTCCCTCCCGTGTCCTTGTGGTGGTTAGCAGAACATCATTTTAGGGTCATGAATGAACAACTTATAAGACTGTTAAGATTGGAGGACTTGTTGGGAAATTAAGCCAGTCACAGGGAAGATCTCAAAGGTTAAAATACAGATTCTTTCCAAAAGTCCTGAATATCAGCAGTGTGTATATATAATACCACCAAATAACAATACTATACATAGTATTGTTATTTGGTGGCATTATCTGTTGACACACTGAAGTTAGTCGTCTCCAGAGAGTGTTTATATATTTGCCCACTGGATGTGTGAAAATGGCTCAGCTGCAGGCTGCTATATCTGTACCTTTGTGGTGCTTTTCTGCCTCCTGTGGTTTTCAGCTGGGCAGGAGGTCTGTCGCATCCCACTGATTACGACTCTTAACGTGTGTGTGTGTATTCTGAGGTTTGTCAGTAAGTTTAAATGTGATGTTGTACTCTGTGTATTTCTGTGCCCACAAATGTGTGTACGGCTTGCCAATTTTGTGTGTGTTTTTGCTTGTATAAGCATCATTTCTTTCTCTCATGCTTGGAAACTCACAAACACAAACAACACATACATACACACACTCACTTACACTCTATCATCTTATGCCAGCTAAAGCTTACAACTAATGTCCTCCCCGGACTCTGTGCCTGTCACACACAACTCTCTGTCTAACTCTCTGTTCATCTTTCACACACAAGTAGACACTGAAATGCACCCTCATGCACAAGCGCACACATGTACACACAGACACAGTCTCCACTGTGTCTGCCTGATTGAGGTTTCCTTGCCTCGCCCTTTAGATTTACTGTTATCGTGGAGAGAGTGAGGCAGGATAGAAAGTTAAATTGAAAGATGGAAGAGCAAAGTAAGAATGGAGTGAAAAGAGAGAGCAATAAGGAAGTGTGTTTAGAGGGATGAAGGGAAGGTGACTGTACAGAGTGAGAAAAAATCAGCAAAAATAACCAGGTTAGGAGGGTTAAAATTAAGTCAAAGCGTTGTAGGGTGAAAGTGTTGAAGAGAAGAATGAGTAGAAGCAGAGAAGAATGAGCGGAAGCAGAGTAGAATCAGTAGAAACAGAGAAGAAGAGAGACTCAAGGCCGTCGAGGACAGAAAACATCTCCCATTAAAACGAGATTACAGCTTCTGCCGGTCCAGAGTGCAGCACCACTTTACAATCTCTGCCGTTGGCCGCTGATGATATAACACCCCCTTAAAAAGATCAATTTGTCACTTTTCATCTTCTCCTACACCTCATTCTCCTCCTCTTTCCACTCCAGGCAAGAGAAGACCAGAGGAAGAGAGGAGGAGAGAAGGAAGGAGGAGCTGATGTCCCAGCTTGATGGAAAGAAAGCGTCGAGACTGAGATAGCTGCTTTCAATTTACCGGCATTTTTTATGATGTCATCTGTAATAAATCCTCCCCTCTACCCCGGCATGGTTTTCTGTTCTTGTAATAAGAGCTTTCATGTACACACAACACATACACACACGCACACACACACGTAGCTTTTACTCTCTTTATGATAAATGCCTCTATGCCCTTGGCAAAGTTATTTCAGCCAGAAGTGTGTTTTTAATGATTCTCCAGTCTTATTTAAGGTGGCCTACACAATTATTAATCTTTCAGTGACTTATGATTTGTTAAATCCAAATGGAATATTAAAAGCTACAAATTTAGATATTTTTCAAGAACAAATGTTCACAACTTTACTAGTTACATAAACAGAAACAGCTACTGTTTTCCAATGTAGTAAATGCAGCTACATTATTCAGCTCAGTGTATGGTTGACAGTTGAAATCACTCTCAGTGGATGCATCTTAAAATGTTGCTAGACGTGTGGGATAAACTAACCAGTAATAGTAAGCTAGCATGCCGGGCAGTCTTGCCAATATTTGCTGTGCCTACAGGGTAATTTCAGATTATTTTAGTGATGCTCTAAGCATCTTAAGTGTTACAAACATTTACAACTCTGGCAGCACACGGATTATAAATAATGTAATGTACATTTTTTAATCAAATAATGTCACAATACATGCTTAATGCTAAATAAAAATCAGTTGCTGTTAGCTAGTTAGAGCATTAGCATTGTATTCTGGGCTATCGATGCATGCTCCTTCTCACAATTGGTGTAACCTCATTAAGTTAATGTATAAATAATATGAAAACAGTTCAAATTGTTTCTTTGCAGAGTTTTTTGCAAGAAGGTCAAAGTAAAAGCAGGCCGTGCATCACAGAGGTTTTTCTGTAGTAGCTTATAATACGCTAATGCTAATTGTGCCACTGGTTGGCAGCACTAGCAAGATGATTTGTTTATATTTATTTAACATATGTTGTCTTTTACATGTCCCTGACATAATAAGTGAACAAAACGTATGATACAGAAGGATGTAGGGGGTCATAGTGACAGATGAGTGCTTCCTTGGTGTGTAGCGAGAAGACCTTGCCTGTCACTGTGTAAAACAGACAGAATATAAACAAGAGCTCGATTTGGAGCAGATGGAGTGTAAGTTTCTCTTCAGAGTGCATAGAGAAGAAGTGAGATAATGCCTACAGCTAATCCACTGCATAGCAAAAAGCCCATTACGCTTTAAAGAAGGAAATAAAAAAAATTCCTACCAAGATGGAAACAAATGCTTGCTATAAGGTGAAAACCTTGGCTAAAGGTGCGTGGTTTTTCTCACGTATAAAATTTATTTTATGCACAATTCAGCAGCTTTGATTTGTCTTTATTGACAGGAAGACTTGTAACAGTTGACAGTGGGCCCCTGCATCTCCTAGGACGCTCCCTAACATTACCGCTTGTTTAAACAAATGTTGCACACATAAAGTAGAGACAGACAGCTTTAACACAAGTGTCTGCAAGCAATAGTTTATAAAGAAAACATCCATTTTTTAACTTTAATTCATCTCAGCTAAGCTTCAGTCGTGCAGCACCATTTATTAAACATGCAGCTGAAAATGGTTCATAGACTGAAGCACAAAAAAATCAATAATACAACAATAAGACATTATGAAATATTAAATATTTTGCTAAACCTCTTAGTTTCAACAAACCATTTAACATGCTGTCTGACTAATATTTTTCCAATTCAGAACTACAGGTAAAACATTCTAAACACAGTTTAAGCCACTGATTTTCATTGATTATGGTGAGACGAAGATCATTCATGCCACCTAACCTTACAACAATGAAGTAACATTTAATTTAATAATGTTTGGAGCAGGATTCTCATGAATGTGTCACAGGCTTCGGCAGCTCACTTCTGATTATCTTTGAAATCTTGAATCTCCAATTTACATAACTTACACACAAGACCTAGACAGATGGATGTAGGGGTCATAGTGACAGATGAGTGCTTCCTTGGTGTGTAGCGGGATCCTGAAATTTATTTCAGGGTCAACCAACCAATGAAAACACCCGACTGATCTGGCTGAACTTAACGGTGCATTCACACCAGGATAGATTTGGTATGAATGCCGACTCAGTTCAGTTCACGTGGGGGTTGCAACATTCTTTCAGCGCAAGTTTGCTTTCACACTTTACGTACTAAAATTATAATTTAAAAAAAAACAGACCTTCTAAGTAACATATTCCTCTCCCTACCAGAGTCAGCACTACATAAAGAATGACTGAAGGACAAAACAAGACACGCCACAAAGACGAAAACTGGCTCATGTGTATGTTAATACAGGATAACTTCTGTCTTCACCACAAAAGAGCAAAACATGGAGCTATCATATTATTCATAGCTTTTGCTAGTGATGAGATGTTCGGCTCTTTTCAGAGAGCCGGCTCTTTTGGCTCCCAAATGACTCTTAATTTAGCATCTTTTTTAGCCCCGTAATTTACCTTAACTGCACAAAAATTAATGAATTGTATTTTAAAAACACATTTATGTTCAGCATTTTTACGAGAATCCTTATATTTGCCTCCTTTTAAGCATTTATTCTGATACAAAACGACTTACTTTTGTTTACTATTTCAACAAAAATCTCATATTGCACAAATAGACAAAAAACAGCAAACAAATCCACAAAGCAGAACGAGAACCAAACTCAAGAAAGCAGCATTAGCGTCCTTAGTGCAGGTTCAGACAAATAAGATGCCTTATCTTGGGTGGGCTAATCCGGTTTCTCCTCTGTGTGACAATGACGCACTCACTCACTTACTCCCCTCACAGTTGTCTGCTGTCTCACACAATGAAGTGCCATCTACCCCCCTTCCACCACCACCATCTTTCTGTTATCACATAATGGTATGAGCCTATATACTCACATGTGATTGGCCGCCTGTCCATGCGGGCCAATCCAAACAAAGCAGTGCCGCGGGCATAGCTGGGGCTGAGCTAAGCAAGCAGTTAAAGTAAAAAAAAACAAACAAACTGGGAGCCGGCTCTCACTCAGTGGGAGTCGGCTCTTCTGATTCACCACCAAGCATCGGCTCTCAGAGGCGGTTTTTTCGCGCATAGCACATCACTAGCTTACGCAATGTAATTTATTATGAAAACTTAGATATCTACAGATCTGTCGGCACTATAGATGAGTATGAGCTAGTTTTCACTTTTAAAAATATAATTGTGAGATTTCAACAATTTGAAATGCAAGTAGATTTTTAAACTTTTGAGTTAATGCATTCATTCAGTGAACCCACACCAGATATGCAGGTGAGCAGACAGGCATATGAAGACATATAAAATTAAACAGCACCATTGCAGCAGTATTTTCATATCACTGAGCCACTGAGAAAAACACCTGGACACCTACATGTGACAAGGTTTTCACACATTACAAACATCAGCAAAATGCTTCATCAAGCCTCTAAAGAAAAAAAGCAGCCAAGTCTTATATCTATCATGTTGCTACAAATAAAAACACCAACTGATAACAATTTTCCTGTTTCTTCCTCAGGTTTTTGTCAAAGAAGGTTGTGCATTTATTACAACCTTCTTTGTGCAATGGAAAATAACTAAGCCTGAACTTTATCCTCACAATATAGTAGTCATAGTAATGTATTGTTTATTTGTATAATATTATAAACTGTTCTCCAAAAGACAACCCCATGAGGTTGTTTATTCATTCAGTCAATGACTTATAATAATAATTACTAAAGAATATGCACCCTCTGGTGGTTGTAACTGAAAATGCATTTAAAGTGGAGTTGGTATAGCCAAAATGGTGACAGTGGCATCATTCAAAAAATTTATTTAAGTCCTACATCCCAATTTAATCTTGTTTTTGTTGTTTTTGTTAGTGAGTTACTTAGTTTTCATAACCTCACATAAAGCTAATTATGTTACTGCCTAAAACTAAGCAGGAAAAGGGCAAACATCATCACAACATGTGTTTGTGTCACATAAGCATTTGAAGAGAAAATTTTGATTTGGTTGGATTTTTTGTATGTGTAAAGTGGGATTTTAAGAAGTTCTTATGAATACTATTTCATCTAAAGGGCCAATTTTAACAGAAGTGACAGTAAGTCTTATTCAATTACTTAGATTTTACAGATGTAAAAAATGAATTCACACAAAGAGATCCCATCCAATTTTAGACAAACATCATCCTAACGGTTATAATGGGTTGCAAATTAAACATACAGTTTTTATAAGATTATGGTTTATTCTTGACTTGTTTTCCCTTATGGAATAATGCTGATCTTTTAGCTTACTTCTTTTCCTTTGTGTTGGTGTCTTGCCCAAAACAACATGTGCAAACAACTATTTATTGGCTTGGCAACTGTCACATGTGCAAACATGTTGACACAGAATCTCTGCACCTGTTGTAGTAGCTGCTTTCTGTATTGGTGCAATGACACAGAATTTACATGCTCTGCTAAATTATCAGGATTTCATGATAACTCTCAACTGCAGTTGACAGTCTGAGTTCTCCAAGTTCAGCACACTAAGAAAAGTCCCCCCAAAATGTGGAAGATTTTACCAGAAAAATGTAAAGGGATTTTCTGTTGTATTTTCTACAGTAGATTTACCCATGTTTTATAATTTGTGCATTGCATGTTGGGAACAAGAACCCCAGGTGAGTGCAAAAACCGTGGAGGACAGACTCCCTGACTTCCCTCACTGTAAACGCACATTTTGTTTGAATATAAATGATTGTTTTATGTTTTCTATAGAGAGTATGTCATTACTAAACTAAATAATTGTTTTTAATACTTTTAAACATTGTGCTGTGTAATAATATTGATTAGCCTAGCAAAGATAAATGAACATGATATGGTTCTGTCATAGGGGGCGGGGCTATTTTCAAAACTCATTGTATCTGGAGTCCTGTGTTCTCGAGTCATCAGAGATAAGTTTTCTACTCTCAAAGTTCAACAATAAAATTTGACATAGCTTTAGTATCCTAATGACAAACTTTTGTGGGTTAGGGTTAACATAAACTAGATTTGAATAAATTAATTTGGTTAAATTATTCTCTTTATTTCAGTTTTGTATCATTCCATGGAAGCTGTAGGGCATATACTGTACTTTGGAGAATGTTCCATTTTCTGATTAACAGAAGTATCTGCAAATGGGAAAATGTTGTGTTAATTTTCTGCCAGGACATTATCCGTCTTTCTACGGGCATTTTTCATGGTGTGAGACAATCATATGTTTTCCTAAAGGATGGCTTAATTTACAAGGCAGTAGAATGAGACTAGAATGTAAATATCCACAACAGCTCTAACCAAACCTGAAATAAATTCTTATTTTCCAAATTTGATTTTTTATTTTTTTTTTCTTTCTTTTTTGTTTGGGGGGGCTTTTTTAAAGCAGTGGTTCCCAACCTTATTTCCTCGGGGACCCCCTTCATACATATACTAAAATGCCATGGACCCTCTGCTCCACCCTGTGCTGAAACCATGCTGGTTTTTGGCTTTCAAAAGTAAGATTCTCACCATAAATAATGTGTTCTGGTTGAGTCCTGTCCTTTGATAAAGCCAAAGTCAAATGAACAACATACAACCTTACTTTTGTCCTTAAAATATGGAAATTTTGTGGACATTTATCACAATGGCTCTAATGTTCAAAGCTTCCTTAGGGGGTCCCAGACCCCAGGTTGGGAACCACTGTTCTAAAGAAGACTTTAGGTCATCCATTGGGAAATAATTGGATTCTCCAGATTACAAAGATCAATCTGAGCACTGCCTTACTCATAAGTATTGCACACAGACCCAAATAAACAATAGTTTATTTGGATTAATTAGTTAAACATTTTGCTATGTAAACTAGATGGAAGGTGAAGATGGCTGGACAATCTAATGACAGCAGTGTGGCTCCACAATTCACATTTTTATTTACAGTCACTAGTTAAACTAGTGGTTTTTGACTGATGCTTCATTTAAACTGAATCATGTGACATTTGGTTTCCAAATATGTTGTTTATTGAGCACATACACAACACAAGTTTGTTAAATGCAAATAATATTCTTATTCTCATATTGTGTACTTAAAGCTCAAGAGGCAGTAAAGGTTTTTGTGTTGCAAAAATGGAGGTCCAAGCTATCTTTGGATCTTTCAGTCAGCAAGGACAGCAGGGTCCCTCAAGTTTCCATGATGCCCCCCCCCCCCCCTTTTAAAAAACAAACAAACAAACATTTGCGTGAAACAGTGTGAAATATCTTGCAAGAGTGGGTAATGGCATCATGTTCAGGTTTCTGAACAAAGAAAGACAGATTTAGTTATTTTTCTTTATTTTTAATTGTAAACATGGCTGGCTCAACAAGAAAAGGTGATGTCACATATTTTCATTAATCTGTTTTATGTAAAAAACGTGTTTGCATATCACATATACTAGGGGTCTTTTAAGTAATGGTAAAAGATTTAAAATCAGCCTTTCAGTGATTCTCAAACAGAGCAGAAAATAAAGATATTTCAAAACATTTTGTTTTTTCAGTGCAGAAACTGGTTCTGAAACTATCCTTTTGGAGGGTCGCTGTGGACAAATTACCAAGCGTTGCTCTTTTTGTAAAAACCACTTAATTCCTTTCACCTTCCACTGCACCATCCGCAGAGTCATGCATGATAACCAGTTCATTTTCCTTCAAAATGCATTAATCTGTGATGATAATCTCATGTCCTGGGAGTCAGCAGAAGCAATTAGAAAATCATCCACATGTCTGAAGGCTGGAATGAAATGACTGAAGATTAGATTTTGTCTTGATTATCTTTGTCCCGGCTTCAGGTAGAATATGTGCACTCAGCTTGTTGAGATAAGAGTCACTGCGGCGTCCAGTCAAGAGGCATCACCGCCTGCCTGGTAAGCTGAGCAACGGTGAAGACCTCTTTTAACTGGTTGGTAGGTTGCATTCACTAAAACGTGAAATAAGCTTTTGGTCACAATAGTTTAGCGTTACAAATTACTACTACAGAAAGCTGCACTCTGTGTGCCCCGGGGCCAACTGCGTCATTTGTCCAGCGATCCAGCTCCAAACGTGGAGGATAAAACGCAGAACGAAAAAAGAAAAAGAAAAGAAAAGAAAAGAACGTACGTCAGAAAACAAAAAGAAACAAGGAACCCGCTTGATTTAACTCCAAGCGAACCAAAAGAAAGGTAAAGTTGCAGGTATAAGTATAAAAAAAGTAATACGTTTAAAGAAAAACAAAACCTCCAGATAATGGCATCCTCATCACTTATCCAATAAATGTTTAGAAGCGTGAACTTACCTCCCAACGCTTGTTTCATAACGAAATTCATGATGATGGCTTTTTATTCCCTGCCTTCCTTATCCGAGCGATGTTACATTCAATAGTTGAGGAAAAGTAGAATCCTTCGTTGCCAGATCTGAGGAGGTATAGAACAAAACAACCAAACGGAAATCACTATGCGTTCTCTTTGTTGTACACTTTGAACCCCTTAAACAGAAATATCAAACAGACAAATCACGTTACATAGCTTCGCTGAAATCCTGCCGAAATAATAATAATAATAATAATAATAATAATAATAATAATAATAATAATAATAATAATAATAATAATAATAATAATAATATACATATGGCATAAAAAGGCAGTATTCGGGTGTAATACATGTTTCTTCAATGCGCAAACTGAAGGACACCAAGGTCAGCTGCCTTGTGAATTTAACAAACTACTGACCGAACCAGCAACTACTTCTGTTTCCTTGCGAAAGCGGCGCTTGTCTTATTTCCGCACAGGAGAGTATTTATCAGGGACTGACTGGAATACGCGTCACGGCAGTTGCCTAAGTAGCGTAATAACCTCCGAACTGTGCCTGCAGTTGAGTGAGTTTTTAAAAAGTGCTCAGTTGAAGTCCTCAGCTTGGCAGGACAATGTGTTGTCATGCAAGAGGACTAAACCACTCCTGTGTATTTTTCCTGATCATGTGGTAAAACTTTCCATCCTCCATTGGAGGGACACAGGACACAGCCATCCCACTCCGGCATAAAAAGCTGCTCGCACGGCACGAGAAATGCCGACTGATGCATACATGTGCATATGCATTGAATGTGCACATGATATGGTTTCAGAATCAGCATTTACTTTTATGCATGCAAAGGGGGCACGGATTGTGGAAATGCAGACACGCGGGCACTTCCTCATACGAGAGCGGAGGCTGATTTCAGCACCACCGCGGCTGGATAGCTCCACAAACCGCTCAGTTGCATTGAAGCAGCGGCATCAAGCATCGAATTACCTCCGTCCGGCGACTGAATGAAATCCTCCTCACACACTCACACACCAAAACAAGGATCACAGAGGACCAGCTTCAGCTGCAGCACCTTGCGAAATGAAGTTATCCTGCAGCAGGCAGCAATGGCACAGGCTAATAACTGCTCGTCCCTTGCATCTCTGGCTCCAGGGGCTTAAAAAAGGACGTCCTTGGCGCTTCCTCCTGTTTGCCGCTTCGTGTTCCTCCACACACACTCACTCACACACGAAGAGAGAGAGAGAGAGGAGGAGGAGGAGTGATGGGGGTGGTGGTTTGTGGACGGTGATGCAGCTGCCGTTAACACTGTGATGAGAAGGGGCGACCGAATCACAGAGGGATGGAGAGAGAAACGTCCCACGACCGTCCTCCTAACCGATACAGAGAGATCAATTGTTCAGTCATTACGCTGCCGTGTTGCCCGCCCCCCTTTCTCTGCAATGAAAAGCAAAAAATCGGCTTGTAGGCTACCTTAAAACGATGGAGCACAATATTGGCTTTAAAAATCTGATGGAGAACATGTAGCTTGACGCCTCCTAATTCGCCTGTGTTGTTGGAGGTGACACACTTTCATTTCGCATCTAGGTGCACAACCTTCCAAATAGGTGTGTTTAATTTAGTAGCATAGAATTCTACCATGTGATAGTCTAAAGTTCGGATAACATTGTGTTATATTCATCTAAACGACAAGACATATCAGTGTGCACAGCCTCTGGGAGCCTCTTGGATCACGTAAGCAAGGCAGTCAAATATCTAAGGATCTCTGACACCAAACTGAACAAGGAGGAATCCTCTTATCCCGAAGAGGTAACAGTGGATCTGTACTGTTCAATTTACAGACACTTGCATGGAAACAAAGCAAATCACATTTAACCCTTAATTATTTAGGTTGGATCTTCCATTTAAGATCGGGTGGTCTATAGAAATAGAATCAAATAGAATATTGGTTCAATAATTAATGATTCATTCCCCCAAATTATATTATTAAAGTCTATAAATGATTAAAAAAAAGTCAATTAAATTAACAAGGACAAAAATAACTACACTCATTGATCTCTTTATTAGATACACCCTGCGGGTAAAGGGTTGGACCTTCCTTTGCCCTAATAATTGCCTTAATTCTCCGTGCCAGCAGTAGAGCAGGTTGTCCAATAACCGGAAGGTTGACAGTTTGAATTCTGTTTTATCCTAGCCCATCTATCATTGTGTCCTTGGGCAAGAAACTTCCCCCACCTTGCTTTTAGTGTAGGCATTGCTGGTGTATTAATGTTAAGTGGTGGTTGCAGAACTAGTTGACACAGATTAGTGCCACGTTTCCGTCAGTCTGCCCCAGGGAAGCTGTGGCCTAATATAGGCTGGTTTACCATCAACAAGTGGTCTGAATAAAAAAATGGGTTCATTGGAAGGGCTTTGAGTGCTCTAAAAAACATGGTGCATTATCCTGCTGGAAGGAAGATTGTACGCCATGGTCATAAAGGGATGGACATGGTCAGTACTAATACTCAGATAGGCTGTGGTGTTTAAATAACGCAGAATTGTTACTAAGGAAAATATTCCATGCACCATTATACCACCAGCTGATACCACTGATACAAGGCAAGGATTCGTGATTTTATGTTGTTTCCACCTAAATCTGACCCTACAATCTGAATGTGGAGTTGAAATGGAGACTCATCAGACCAGACAACTATTTTCTATCTTCTAGTCCAAGGTTTGGTTTCAGTTTCTTGTTTTTAGCTGGCAGTGGCACCTGGTGTGATCGTTTGCTGCTGTAGCCGATCTGTTTCAAGGTTAGGTAATCTGCATACCTTGGTTGTAATCCGTTGTTATTTGAGTTACTATCAACTTCTCATATCCAACCAATGTGCCCTTTCTCTTCTGATCTTTGACATCAACAAGGCATTTTCATCCAGACAGCTGCTGCTCGCTGGATATTTTCTCATTTTTGGACCGCTCCTAGCAAACCCTGGTTTGCATTTAAAAATCCTAGTACTTTATTAGTTTCTGACATTCTCAGACCAGACCATCATCATCATGCCACGTTACAAGTTACTTAAATCCCCTTTCTTCTTCATTCTGATTCTCAATTTAAACTTTAGCAAGTCATCTTGACCATGTCTACATCCATAAATGCATTGAGTTGCTGCCATATGTTTGCAGGCAAGTGAACAAGTTTACCTAATAAACTGGCCAGTGAGTTCATGTAGCGTGATGTGGGCAAACATCAGTCCTTATTGTGGTACTGAAAAAGCCTTTGATTGAGGAAATTCTTACTCCTTTTTTAAGCTTAAGAGCTCGTGTCCTCGTCCAGGACTGATGTCAGAGCAAATTATAAGTTGGTCTTATAAATAAACATCTGTGAACTGATTTAAAACCTCAAGGCATGGATTTATTTGCAATTATATAAAAACAAAAATACAGGAAAAATTAGGAAAAGACTTACCCCCAAAAAAACCACTAAAATAAAAGAAAATACAATTAAATATTAAACAAAGTAACAATTAATGGATAAAGATAAATATTAAATTCTAAAAAAATAAACACATATATAAGAAAGAATTAAAACAATATGTATATGTAAATATCTCCATCCATTCATCATCCATACTGCTTCATCCATTGAGGGCATCAGGGAAGCTAGAGCCTAACCCAGCATTTAGCAGGTGAGAGGCAGGCTACACCCTGGATAGGTCATATATATATATATATATATGCATATCCAGCAAATATAAACATAGTAATTGAAAAGAAAACTAGTAAACATGCACAGAAAGATGAACCTGCTGATAGGTTTTCTGTAAAAATGGGGATTGACACAAAGATATCTGTATTCAGCCAGTATGCAGAGCATTTTAGAAATTCATTTTTAGGTAAAATAAAGAAAAATAAATTAAAAAAAGATGTCAGTTATTACAAGATGCAGGAAGTCTGAGTAAAAATGAGGCTTCATTATGAAACATGTAGAATTCAGCTGTCTTCAAGTGCATTGCAGTGCCCTTGTAATCCCTGTATTACATTATAGAGAGACAGAAAACTTTGTTATTCTGTTGTATATGTCAACACATATCTCAGATTCCCGGTCAGGGAATCTAAAATATGCCAGACCCCAGAAAATCTATTTTATTTCGCATTGCCATGTCAGGCCTTATTTTGTGGTGCTCACTTTGTTTCCTTTTTTCTAGACTCCATTTCTGCTGCATCTGCCTTGATTACCTTTACCCAATTCACTTATGTCTGTTTACCTTAACTGTAACTGAATGAGTTTGGTGGCAGTAATGCACCAAATTCTTGTTTCCCCAACTACGCACTAAGAAGAGGGAGGAGGAGCTTAGAGGCAGAGTCAGATTACCTAAGCCATGCTGATGATCTCATAGTTTATTCCCAATGCATCTTTGCTCTTTTTTGTTGATACTTGTAAAATTGTTTCCACCCTCTGATAAACCCCTGTCTGACCTTCTTTGCTGGAGGTGGATAAAGATATACCAGAGAGCAGTGGGTTGTTCAGAATGAGCATCTATCCATGCTAACTAAGATGAGAGTATGCTACGCTGATGTTGGTTTGGCTAACTTAAAGTGGAATTCAGTAGCTTTTGTTCTTAAGACTGCAGCAAAAGCAACAGATATCTAAGTATCTAATGTACCAATCACTATTTTTTATGAAACAAAAAACTGGATTTGGCCCAGTCTGCATATCTTGTGCATTTGAGTTTTAAACAGATCTTGTAACAGTATAAAACCAGTGATGTCAATCAAAAATATACTATGTTAGATATGTTATGGTATTTCTGAGGAAATCCTGGGACATTTATAGAGAATGAGAAGATATGTCATGCATGTTTGGATGGTGTTCCCATCTTGTGAAGAATTCTCTCCATTGTATCTCTGTTAACAACTGCTGTTGCGTGGTCAGAAAAGGAGTACACCTTACTGTAAATGAATATGAAATGCTAGCTCTGCTGATAAGCCAGCATGATGATTGTGATTGGAATACATGATTCCCCTGAAAAATCGAACACCATTTTTTTGTTGCATGTATTAAATTAATCAAATTTAAAATAAATTTAACCATTTATTGATTTTATTTACTTATATGCAATTAATAGGTGACTATATTAATAAAAGTGTTTTTACAAAGGAACCTTATTGTGAATGTGTCTGTTTTTCTTTTTCTTTTTAACATGCAGTTGTCCCACATGTTGTCATTTGGCTATAAGAAATAAAAATAGACTTCATACAAATATTTTGACCTCTTAAAAACCAGCAGAGAACCATGGTTATTGTATGTTTTTCTGTAAAAAACACTGATTTGGAACAATATGTCTCTTAAAAATTAGGCTTAATGTTGTTTAATTGTTTTCTGCTGTCTTTAAAAGCAGTTTGGAGTTGTGGTTCATATATATTAGTGGTGAACTTTGTGTGAGCTTTATTAACCAGAGGTATTATCCATTAGCTGCCTTTTATTCCCCCTGTAGTTCTATTGTTGTCCAATTTTTAATATCAGCCTAATTTCTTTTTCTCTACCTCGCCTTGTTCAGTGTAGTGGTGAAATACTCTCATGGTGCTTATTAGCTTTTCTTTCAACCCACTATTTAGTCCCCAGAATATTATATGTTGCTTGGCATGCGTTTTCCTCTTCTCTCGCTATTTCTCACCTGCCATAAAGTTTGCTCTTCTGTTTGGGTTAATAACTATTCCAGACTAAACCTTTATTTATGGTTGCATAATAAGGGTGAATAACAAGAAGGACTGCATCATTTTAAATGGATCTTTTTAGATTTACAAATCTGAAAATCACAAGTTACAAATGCCATTTAAATGCTATGCATTTTTCACACTTTATTTAACTTATTTTTCAAACTTCTTTAAGTTAATTTTACAAAAGAGAAAAGAACTCAAAGTGTATTCTAAAAAAATGTAGAAATTGGCTTATACTACTAGCTCTTCAGCTTTCACTATTTGCTTGTGGATAATTTTGCCTTCACTTTTGTCTTCAGCGGCTGAAACAGAGCCTGATTATGCTGGCATCAGCTAATGGATGCATCCATTGCATACATTCTACTTCTTAACTTTTAAAAACCCCATGGTTGCTTACACAGTATGTACTGTTCTGAGATGTGCTAACAGCTTTGATGTATGTAGCTGAATTAAAGAGACACTATACATTCACCAGACACTTTATTAGGTACACCTTGTTAGTACCTTATTGGATCCTTTTTGCCTGCCAGAGCTACCTTAATGAGAATCTGCCGTTCCACCACATCCCAACGGTGCTCTATTGGAATGACATCTAGTGATTGTGGAGGCCGTTGGAGTACAGTGAACTCTTTGTCATGTTGGAAAAGAACTGAGCTTTGTGACATGGTGCATTTTCCAGCTGGAAGTAGCCATCTGAAGATGCTACACTGTGGTTATAAAGGGATGGACATGTTTAGCAACAACACTCCAGCAGGCTGTGGTGTTCAAAGGATACTCAATTGCCACACGTTGGGTTCCTTATTGACAAGAAAAAATTCCCACACACCATTACACCAACGACCAGCCTGACCTTTGATACAAAGGATAGGTCCTATGATTAAAAAAAGAAAAAAAGGACTTACCGGTGATAAACATTTTCTTTTCTTATGAAATAGTTAATTTACAGAGCATGTCACAGGGCGTACTGCCCATATCTGAGACTGAACTCCAGTCAACACAATATGATTTTTTATTGAAACATGGTACAACAGAAATCCCTTTTTGTTTTCAGTTCATGGGTGTTTCACACATCTGGAAATTTTGTACCTCTTGAGCAGATCTACTTGGTGACACCAAATTTATTACAGTATTAAATATTCATCCCAGCAGAATATGTGTTCTGCAAATTTATGCAAAGCTGGGGAGCTAAAATTTCACATCTCGCACCCTTTGAGTTTTTGCTCATTTAGCAACCCATCCAGCCTTCACAGATGTTCTTTGGTTTACATGATTTGTTCATGCCAACTTGAGGCTCTTCACGGTTTAGTTGTATAGCAGGAACTTGACATGTTCCCTGGAATTAGACCTAATGTTGAGGACTCTAATCTTTGCTTTTTTTTTTTAATCTATTTTTACTGACTTTATATGAGGAATCTTAGAGCCCGGTTGGAGAGAGATCCAGGAGGTAGTCAAAAGGGCAAGAGCAAGCTCTGCTCCTGGGCCTAGTGGAGTACC
>JBAMHW010000007.1:9042713-9058268 GCA_037177495.1 Rhadinocentrus ornatus | reverse complement strand
TATTTCACGCATTGACTACTGCAACTCCTTACTGGCAGGCCTGCCTGCTTGCTCAGTTAAACCTCTGCAGATGATCCGGAACGCAGCAGCACGTCTGGTCTTCAACCAGCCCACAAGAGCACATGTCACTCCACTGCTAATAGCTCTTCACTGGCTTCCAGTTGCAGCACGCATCAAATTCAAAGCTCTGCTTCTGGCTTACAAAACAATAACCCAAAAGGCTCCTGTTTACCTTCACTCCTTAATCCAGAGTTACACTCCCACTCGACATTTACGTTCTGTCAGTGAAAGACGCCTAGTGCTCCCACCACAACGCGGTGCAAAATTTGTAGCTAGACTCTTTTCCTCTGTTTTTCCCCAGTGGTGGAATGGTCTACCAAACTCCATCAGATCCGTAGAGTCTTTATCCACTTTTAAGAGCAAACTAAAGACTCACTTGTTTAAGGAGCATTTCCACACTTAGCCTAACTCTTCTACTCATCGGAATGGGTTAGAAAGATTGGTCCAGCTCTTTGGCTCAACTCAGTACTGAATATGCTGCATGCACTTATGCCCAAGATGATATTGTGTGATTAAATCACAATCTTCTATTTAAACAAAAACCTGCGTCTAGCACTACATGACAGCACCTGGGTCCAACTCGACTCAAAGCAGTCTGACTACTACTTAATTATGCTTTCGCACTCTGTTTGAATTCTTGCTTGTATTGTTCTTACTAAGATGTAAGCTGCTTTTGATAAAAGCCAAATGACTGTAGAATAGAATAGAACAGAATAGAATAGAATAGAATAGAATAGAATAGAACAGAACAGAATAGAATAGAATAAATAGTGCTGAAATAAGTAAATTGTGTTTGCAAATCACTGCACTGTATTTGTATTGTGTTTAATGTAACACCCCAACTTTTCTGATGACAGGGTTGTGGAAAAAAAGGCAAATAAGTACAGAATCAAAGAGAAGTCTTTGGCCAAAATCCTGAAATGCTTTGTTCCCTCATTGATCTAACCTGATCACATTGTTTGATTTAAGAATCATCTGTGCAAGCCCTCCAGTAGAATCTGCTTAGATTACAGTAGAATCTGCTTAGATTACAGCCCCAGGTTGAGGCACAGATCAGTTACAGATCAGTGGCATGTTGTGGGTTGTGGGTGAAATGACTAAGGAAGCTAATTGCCTGTGAACATGATTTCCCTTGGCTTCTGAGATAAAAAGCCCCAGCATAGATAAGTGATTTTTCTGCTCAGTTATGTTCAAGAAATTTAAACAAAAAAAAACACTTTTATTTAGGTCAAGACATTAAAAATCTGATCCTAGTTAAAAAAAGCAACATGGTTTGGTGTTTCAGTAAATGCATATTTCCATATTCCTCACACACCATCACATTGTTGCAGAGAATCTGGACTCCTTGCTCTGAAAAATGTGCATACATTTCAGAATTCTGGTTTCCAGAATGGTAAAATACAAATTTTTTTCTATACAGCTGGGTTGTAATAAATACAGCCAGTCCTATTTTAAGCAGTGCTTCGCAGCTGAGTTGACATATTCCCCAACCTTTTCTAAAAACAGGCATTTTTCAAAGCCACTTTCCACTTTTGCACCTGTGCTTATTGTGCATTTGTAGAACATGATCAAAAGCAAAACTTCCATGAAGTAAAACACAGCCCTCATTAAAACCACAGGTTGGTTGTCCTATTTCAGGTCAAAATGCCGGCTTTGCAAGGGGTCTGTAGTACAGTTTATGGACATAAAAAGGCATCTGCATTTATTCTGAAATCCTCTTTGTTTGTTATTTCACATCACCTGCCAGGATAGCTGTGCGAAATTATTCCTGGGTAACTCCTGCTAAATGCACTCACATTGCCATAGAGTAACCTAAAGACTGCAGCTGCCAGCAACCTGTAGACAGATATATACTGTATATGTGAGCTCAGTCATGTCTGTTTTCTTTTTGTTTTTTCTTCATTATCATCTCATTTTCTATATTCAGCACCAGTTCGACAGTCTTAATGACGAGGAATTGAATCATGGGTAATAATGTTCCGTGGAAGGAAATGAGCTGCGGAAAGGAACTGTTGTTGAATGACTTCAGTGTTTGGAAACTGTTTGTGTAATTGACGGGTGAATGTACAACAGATGTGGCAATGCATAATAACAGAGGGAAAGAGTGTCAGCTGAAATGAAGTCAATATGCCTTTTAATATCAGAGCCTGACGTTAAAAAGTTCAGTCTAAAATGTTATTCTAAATAAAGAAGACATAAGCAGAAATGAGGTAGTCTTGCAAAGCCAGACTTCTCATCTGCAGAGCATTATGATTGTCCAACTTATCCATCGTTCAGAACTGCTTTAATGTTTTGAAGCAGAAGAGGAAAAATCGTGTGCTGCTTGTGCCTTCAGAGCTTTCTTGCACACTAATTTAAATTCTGATTTTTCACTTAGAAAGTTTAGAATTAAAGTTTCTAATATTTTCAAATAAAAAATGATTAATATATAAATATGCTCACTCAATACAAATGCACAATAATTTAAAAGCTATATTTGCAGGTCAAATAACAAAAACATTTAATGTTGAGATAATAAATTATTTTTAGAACCCCAAGCAGCTGCCGATTATATATGAACTAAAGATTGGGATTTTCTTCTGGTCCATGAAATCTGGAAACACCTTACCCTCATCTGACAATTGATTTGCTGGCCTTCACACTTCCAGGGAAATCGCAGCAGCAAATAAGGCCCAACATAAAACAGCTGTTATCCTGTTCGCTGTAGCTTGTGTGAACAGCTCACCTTGGTCTCAGTAACCTTGTTACTTGTGTGTTAAATAATGACCTTTCCTATTGCATTTATTTAGTAATGTCTAGTTTTTAGTCATTAAGAATTATCTGGTGTTATCATTTGCATTGTGGAAAACTTACTGAGCTACTGGATCCATTTCATTTGAATAAGGGGTGTTGGAGCATGGATGCAGCTAAAACCTGCAGGACAGTTGCCCTCAAACACCAGAGTTTAGAATGGCTGGATTAGGCAATGGGCAAAAAACACACGCTTGGTCATTAACAGTAAAAGCAAAAAAGAGAAGATATGGGTGAGGGGCCAGACAACTGGAGTGAAAGAGTAAATACTGGTAGATGGACAGACAAAGCCTTGTGAAGCTTTTGAGGCTTCTTGCCAATTAGGATGTGATGTCTCAAATCCTCAAGGACCGATCCTACCAGTGATTTCTAGTAGTCAGCTGCAATTACAACAGCTACAAATGATTCACACAATTTTGTTAAAGTTCAGACACAACAGCAAATTCAGTCTTAAGCAAGCTTATTCTCTGCATTCTGAGAATAGTTATACAATTTTGCAAATGTCACATTTTAAATATCAATTTACTAATAAAACATTTTAACGTGTTGTCCTGTGATGACTTGTATCATTATTACGAATTATCATTGGTGTATTATGACCTCCACTAAAGCATTGACAGATTCTCAAAAGTGAAGAATTTTAGATTTGTTTATACTAGTGCTGGGCAACTATCAAAAAACGTAATCACAATTAATCGCATGACATGTGATTAATCGCATTGTTACGCGAATAAATTCAGCCCCCGGTCGGTGACGCAGCTCAAATGTGTAGTTCGCCAGCTGGGCCACCCACCTCTGCTCTGTCGCCCCCAAGCTGGCCATCAGCAATTGACCCAAGGGTTGTTATCAGTTTACACCGTGAACGATTAACTTAAATTTCTCTGTCACAGCTCACTTCTAGGCAAGCATCTCTAGCTTAAAGGAGCTGTAAATCTGATTATTACGCTCTCCGGGATGAAGACTACGACTTGCATATGAGATCACCCTCTCTTGCCCCTCCTGCTGCTTACACAGCGCCCAAGCCATGCAGGCTAGCATCTCTATAGAGGCGGAACGGAGCCCGAAAATCCGCATACGGCAGAATCTGAGCCCGTAGAAGCGCTTGCTTCAGCTCCTCAATAGCTGCCTAGCACTCGGCAGTCCATGTGATCTTGGCCGTTTTGGCCCGTTTAAGGGCCCTGCGATCTTAGAGAATCCGGGCACAAACCGGCGATAATAGCCTGCGAACCCAATGAAAGAACTAACCCTCCGGTACTGTAGTGGGCACCTCCCACTCTCTTACTGCCGCCGTCTTCTCCGGGTCCACTGAAACACCCTGCTACCCCACAATATGGCCAAGATACCACACCTCCTGTTGAAACAATTTGCACTTTTGAGGGTGCAACTTCAACCCATGATGTTCCAGCCGAGTGAATACCTGCTCTAGATGATTTAGGTGGGTGTCAAAATCGGCTGAATAGACGATCACATCGTCAAGGTAAAACAGGAAGTCGTTGACCTGATCACCTAAACACCTTTGCATCAGACGCTGGAAAGTAGCTGGAGCGTTACATAGCCCAAAGGGCATGCGCCTCCACTGATACAATCCCATAGGGGTGGCGAAGGCGGTCTTCTCCTTGTCACGGGGGTCGACATCGACCTCCATTATCCTCCTCATTAAATGCAAACACATGAGCTCCCTGCTCAACAAATCACCCTGGAGGGTCAGTGCAGGGTGGTCGCCACCAGGAGGAGCTCTAAAGGGCAGATGTCCACCTCCACCGCACTTACCCCTACAGGCCGCAGTACCAGCTTCTTCTGGTCATGTAACTCAGAGGGGTCGAGCGGGGATAGTGACCTGCGGGCAGGCAGCTCCACTGTATAGCAATGTGGATTACAACCACACAGAGGCAGCCTCTCAGCTTGCATCTGAACCACTGCCCTTGCTACCCACCATTCTCCGCTGCTACTCCCCATATCCTCCACCAGACAACAACCCGACCGCCCTGCTGCTTGGGAAACCCAGGCCAAGATTAAAGTTTCCGCCTGGGGGGTCAAAACAACCTTCTCCCCGACAACTTGCAACCGGGCTGTCCCCTGGAAATCCTGGGAACGCTCCACAACACACTCTGAAAGCCTTATCCCAGGCTTCCCCTTCCCCACGGGACAGGGCAGACTTAAAGGCTAACTGCCTATTCTGCCCATCCAGGAACAAAGTCTCACTTCAACCTCAGGACACTAACCAACTACGGCGGCCCCCCCAAATCCTTCTTTCGTGGGTTAGCCCCTCCCTCAGCCACAGATTCCACCATGGCTGAGGCAGTGGGACAGTCCCTTTTCAGATGACCAGTGCGTCCGCACCGCCCCCGGCCTCCCCTGGTCATCCCGCCGCAGCCGCCTTTCTCGCCTTCTCCCTGACAACTCACCCGTCCCTCAAGGCCTATCTGTAGCCAGGGAAGGCCTCTAAGACCCTAGAAGCGGTACCTGGGAGAACTGCTCTCGCATCTCCCCCAAGATGTAATTTTTAAGGGAGGAGAGTTGCTGTCTTACCTCTACCATCACCTCGGCCTTCAAAGCGTCCCACCACTCAGCTGCAGATGGCCTCGGCACAGGTACACTATTCTGGGTCGGCGCCAGCACACTAACCCTGTGGGTGTCCACTTTCTCCGTTACACCACGCAGCCCCCGTTCTACCTCCTTTGCCTCCACACACAGGTCAGCAAACTTAAGGGTTGGGCTTCTTCTTACCAGTTTCAGCAATTCCAACTGCACTGGCCCTAGGGTCAAGCCAGTCACTAACTGAGATCGCAACATCTCCTCTGTGGACTCTTCTGACCCGGGCTCCTTTACTTGCCACCGGGCAAGACAATCTCGCAGCCGCAGAACAAAAGCCCCCACCCCTTCTCCAGGTAGCTGTCTACAAGTGAAGAACTGGGCTCGTAACTGGACCTTAGATGCTTGGTCCCCATACAGGCCCTCTAAGGCCTCCAGAATCTTACCCGAGGTATTATGCCTAGAGTGTATCCTGCCGACAATGCCAAGTAAAGTAGTGTCGCATCGGGGGCAGAGTCCCAGCAATGTATTTTAGAAGCTGGGGCCCTTGCCCGACATGGGTTTGAGGATCCTCTTCGACAATGGATGAGACGGAGGTCAGTTAAGGTGTATAACAAATTTTAACAATTCATAAGGCCACATGGGAACTGGCAGATGTCAAGACCACAGAGGGCGCCACCGCCTCCAGCCACCCCTGCCCTGTAAGAGTTAAACCCTTCCTATTAAAAAACAGGAAACATGCAAGTAACAACATCCACAACACTACAACCTGTCAACAGAAACAAAAAGGAAAAATAAAAAGAGCACAAAAACCCCTCTGTTAAAATGTCCCACTATACAGGCAGGCTGGTGTTTGCCCACAGGATCCATTCAGTTTTAGCCCTCCTGTGGTGGTCCTCAACCAGTACAAACAAAACATCCAGACTAGGCAGTCCAAATACCCTGCACCGGGTTGTCTCTCCTCCCACTTCCGGTCCTGCCCCGCTCCCACCATGGGATCCCCAGAGTGACATCACAACCTGCAGGGGGAATCCCCGCGGCGCAGGGCCTTCCGATCTTGCTCTCCCTAGAAGGAAGTGGAGGAAGGATTACTCCAATGCTGCAGATCTGCATGATCTATGACCCCCCGCTCCCAGATGACACGAGGACATTCCTTTAACTCACGCCACCATCGCAGTACAGTGTCAGTCTCCAGTCATCTGACGCCGTCCAGCGTGAGCCCCCTCGAATCCACCGCAGAGTTCCTCAGTCGGTCTCTTTAGCTGCAGAGCAAAGAAATAATGAGCTGAGCCACACAGCCACCCACAAACTTTACCCCAACAGGCTAAGCTCGTTCACATCCCTTTAGGGAATACTTAGCTAGCGTTGTTTTTCAGGTCTTCCTCGTGGTCACTACATCACCGTCCAGCGCTGTCTCCACGCTGACCACAGGTTCACACCGTAACACTTCCACTCGACAAGCTGGCTCTACCACACCACGCACCTTCCGGAGCTTGTCCTCCTTTCCCGGCTCTCCTGCTAAAGCTACACTGCTGTGCTGTCCTGGGAGCTGCTCCTGTAAAAAGGCACATTCCTGGCTCCAACCCAAGCTTCCTGCTCCACAGCTCCTGCTCTCCTGTCTGTTCTTCCAGTGCTCTGTCTCAGTGTTCTGTGTTGCTGTGCTGTGCTCCATGTCTCTGTGTCCGAGTCCTCCTTTTATCCTGCAGAGGGCCTGATTGCTCCCAGGTGCAGTCAATCCGTAGTAGAGTCAAATCTAATCAGCACACTCTGCAGCACAATGAGTCTCATATACACCAAGCACAAAATAAACCAAAATGTTACAAAAATAAAATAAATTCCAGCCTTCCCCAACACCCACTCACGACACATGTTCACAGCATCGTCCACAGACCTGTTGGCTCTGTAGGCAAACTGCAGTGGTCCAGGAGTCGCGACGGCTCAAATGACTTAATTACCACAGAGGTCAAGGCGACGGGTTTGTAGTCATTAAGTCCTGTGGTCCTTGGCTTTTTAGAGACGGGTATGATAGTGGAGGTTTTAAAGCAGGCTGGCAAGTGGCATGACTTCAGTGAGGTGTTAAAGATGTCAATAAACACTGGAGACAGCTGATCAGAACAGTACTTCAGTGTGGAGGGAGAAATCGAGTCAGGTCCAGATGCTTTGCAGGGGTTCTGTCTCTTTTTGTTAGTCGACATCATTCTCCAGGATGGAGGTGGTGTAAAGTGTCACAGGGGATGGTGTCAAGACTGTCCCATCCGTCTTCAAAGCGACAAAAAAAGATGCTCAGGTTGTTGGCCAGGGGCAAGTCGTTAGTGGAGAGGAGGCTTTAGGCTTGTAGCTGGTAATCTGCCTGAGTCCCCTCCAAACAGAAGCAGTATCGTTAGCTTTGAACTGTCGTTGGAGTTTCTCAAAGTACAGTCTCACTGCCTTGCTAAACCTGTACTTTGACTCTGTAAAACCTGGCCTTGTCCCCACTTCTGAACGATTCTTACTTCTCCGACCATAGCTGTCTGAGCTTAGCTGTGAACCAGGGTTTGTCATTGTTGTAGCTCACCCTGGTGCGTGATGGTATACAGCAGTCTTCACAGAAGCTGATGTAAGATGTGACAGCATTTGTGAACTCATCCAGACAGCTGGTAGCAGTCCTGAAAACATCCCAGTCAGTACAGTCCAGGCATGCACGGAGATCCTCCCTGGCTTCACTGGTCCACAGCTTTAATGTCCTTACAACAGGTTTAGAAAGCTTTTATTTTGGCCTGATGGAGGAATCAGGTGGACCATGATGTGGTCAGAGTCACTCAATGCAGCGCAGGGGACGATAGACTTCACTGACTGTTGTATAACAGTGATCAAGAACATTCCCCTCTCTGGATGGGCATTTAAGAAAACAGTCTATTTTGGAAGATCATGGGTGAGGTTTCTTTTGTTAAAGTCACCAAGGATGATAACCAAGGAGTCTGGGTTCGTCCGCTCCTCCACACCCAGTATCTGATCAGCGAGCGTGTGCTGTGCCTCCTGCACGTTGCCCTGCGGTGAAATGTAAACACCGATCAGAATGAATGAAGCACACTCACGGGGGGAGTGAGTTTGCTGTTAATGATAAAATATACATGATCAGGAGAGCAATATTGTTCAGTCACTGTCAGGTCGTTAGACCAGCCACTGTTAGTGTAGAATCAGATACCTCCACCGTTCATCTTGCCAGAGAGATTGTGTCACGATCCACTCTGAAAAGCTGGAATCCTGCCATCTGCAGCACAGAGTCTAATACCGATCCACACAGCCACGTCCCAGTGAAACACATAACGGAAGATGAAGAAACATCTCTGCTTTTGCCCACCAGTAGCTGCAGTTCATCAAGTTTTATGCACAGTGAACCTGCATTGGAGAGAAATATTGCCAGTAGCGGTGTTTGAAGTCCACTCCGGTGAAGACGCACTTGCGCACCGGCACGTTTCCCTGTCCTTCGGAGTTTCACTGCATGAACAAAGGTGAGAGCACCTTTGACCAGAATATCCAGTAATTCCACGGTCGGGGCGAGGAAAGATGAAACAAAGTGTGCAGAAGTTGTTTCGTTAATGTTCATGAACTCTTCTCTGGTGAAAGAGCTATGGGTACTATAGCAGAACACAGGTTTAAAACACAAGATAACAAAAAACAATGTGCACCAACACACCAAGGCAGCCATCTGCTGCACCATCTTGAGTTAGAATAGTTAAAGTTGATTTTTGCAATTTATTCTTGCGTTTCTTTCAGGTGCAACCTTTCCAAAGCTGGAGAGGTAGTGTGTCAGAAGAGGAGCAGGCAGAAGCCTTACATTCTTGAGAAAATACTTTTCTAAAATAAAAAAAAACTATGACACTTCATAAAGTTGCACAAGCATGTCTCAGAATTCATTTTTATACAACTGTATGAAATCAGTAATAAAATCACTTTCCCTTTTGAACAAGCACCCCTTCCCTCATACTAACCGTTTACAAATACAGATGTAGCTGCAAGTGGCCTACTAATGTCATTACAGATCAATGACGTGCGGTACGGTTCATGGCTGGTGAGGCACTGACTCCACTGGAGTCAGATTTACAATTTTAAGAACTGAAAAGAGCATCTTATTTCAATATTCATCCAACACAGTGCAACTACTGGTAATGCTTAATGTCCCATCAGCATTTCTCAATCAATTGTACTCACAGACCAACAAAATGTTTTCGACTCTCGACTCTTGTGTAGTTTTTTGCAATATCGGTTTCTCCCCAGGTACTTGCTAACTCCATTCCTTTTCTTTTTTCAATTGCGGTTGGGAGGCAGCGGCCAGAAAGCAGTGTTGGCTTCTGGGAAGTGTAGTTCTTTTTTTTATTTGGTTACAGTGTAGGTTTATTGAGCGAAAATTACATAATGGCGGCACCTTTCTTTTTTTTTTCTTTCTTTTTTTTGGTTTTGTTCCTGCTCCCGTTAACTTTTTATCCTGTACCGTCCCAATCACGTTATTAATAGGAAAATTGACTCCCATCCCGTGGGAATCCTGTGACCCATGGGATTCCTGAAAAAATGTCAGCCTCTAGTGTGAATGTGTCCCTTTGAGGAGACGCCCAGTACTGCCTGCCCCACCTGCTGACTTTTCTCTGCACTTTATTGTACGATCAGCAGAAACAATTCTGTCACACATAAATTAAAGACATTACATAGACTGTAGAGTCATGATGTATAACAAATATTGTAAAGTTCATATTGGCAATATGCTGAGGAACAGAAAGGGGCATGCGTCGTGAAACCCAGTTTGTATTGGATCGCACAGTCAGAGGTAAGGCACAGCTCGCCAATGCCTCACCCAGGGTTTCTGGCCAGTATTTGATCGGAATATACTCAAGAAGAAGACATTAACAAAACATCCTTTAATAAACACGTTCAAAGACGTAACAGGAATGATGGACGTGCAGAGAAGAAACCTTGTCAATGCTTTCCCTTTGATGCATCAGACCAACAGCCAGCAGATGGAGCTCTTCGTGTCAAATGTTTCAACACCTTGAGATGATTTAAGGCAGTTGTGTCAAAGCTGACTCGATGTTTCATGAGGCCTCGGTTTCACCATCATTAAATGGAAGAAGCTGGTGTCACGTTCCCCGGCCTACGGCCAGTGAAGTGGATTTATGTAAAGTTTACTCGGTGGCTGCAAGACGCTGATTGGCTGCAGATCCGGACTGAGCTCATTAGGAGACATTTGACTTTTTGGTTTTGGTTATAGTACGTGTTGGATTTAATGATATTTATAATTGTAACTGGTTAAGTGTTAATATAAGTAAGTCAGTAGAAAGTAGAAAAGCTTGTTTTCCATTTGTATTGCTGTAATTGTTACCCAATTAGGGACACCTTTTGTTAATTTGCTTTCCTTTTTTTCACCGGACATGGTATTTTACCTTAAATAGGACATCTTCGGTTTGTTTGAACCTGGGTTTTGTAAATAAAATTATTGTTTTATATCATTTTGTTGGTCCAGCTTGTTTTGTTACCGACCCAATTCCCCTAGTTGGCAGAGGGGACGTAACACTGGTGAATGATGTCTGAATGCTGAGGCAGAATCAACGATCTTAGTGTGGCAAAGCTTGCTGGGTAGTTCAGTTTTATTTTATTTATTTATTTTAACTTTAAAGTGACAATGCCAACTAGAGGGATACAATCCACCCACCAGCAAGGTAAAAGAAAATTAAAGACTCAAATTAAGCACATGGAGAGACGGATTCACAAAGTAATACCATATTTTATTTACACATACAATTATAAAATACACAAAGATTTAAACTAAATTAAACTGACAAATCCTTTCCACCATATACCCAAGATGCAAGAACTAGTCCCACTAGGAGTTGCAACCCTGAAAACAACAAAGAGGGTTAAGGCACGCAAACAAATAAAAAAAAAACAAAAAAAAAAACCCACAATAACACTCTCTAAATCAATCAAAACACAATAGGCTGCATCTCCAAGTATGGTGGGATTATGGAGGGCGTCTGGCAGTCTCCCGTATCAGTTAAGTGTCTCCCTTTGTGGAATATGCATTGTATGGGCCAGTAGATGAGTACCCATTGAGGCGCATCACACGCCAGTTTCAGTTGTAACCTGTGCATTTATTTTATTGTTAATGATTTTACCTTGTGAATCCATCTGTCCAGGTGCATAATTCAAACCTATGTGCATTTCAGGCAAGATAGGAGCCTGATTACGACAGAAACAGTGTAATAACCTGGCAAAGACTGAAACTCATGCAGGTCCTTGAGTAGCAGAGCTGGATGAGCTGCAGGTGTTTTTCAATCAGTGCTCCAGGTTTCGACTGCCTCCAGGAAACTGCTCAGCCACGCCTAGATAATCAGAAACTCAGAAGAAATACCAAAATCACCACAGCCAAATCGCACGAACTACACACGTTATCTGCGAGTCAGTGCACAGTGAGATGTGGCAGGAGAAGATAAACAAGGGAGGCTTACTACCCTGGCAAGTTGGAAAGTCTGTTAAATTGTTATACACAAAAATGCAGGACCATGCAGCACAGGAGTCATTTTCACCATGGCCAAGAAAAAAAAAAAGGGCACTTATAAGGCTTGTTAGTTTTAGCTGCTTTCCTGCTCCATCTCACCTGATTCAAATTAAATGGAACAGCTTGTTGTCAAGTTTTACACAATGACCCACTAAATTTGAGTTAGGTGTGTGCAGGACAGCGGCCCTAGTGGACCATTGAGATACAGTACTTTCTGTAAAGTACACTTAATTTGCAACAATATTTGAGATGCACTATTTTTAGGAGGTGTGGTTTCTGGAAATTAGTGGTTAACGTGATCTGGAAACTTGCCCATTCCATTTAAATCAATGCCACTGCAGTTGGGCCATTTTAAGCAAAGCTAGAAACAGCCAGCAATGACATAAACAGCTGATCTCTGGGTGGTCGAAACATGAAAATCCCAACCAAACATAATTACCTTGCAGCAGTGTAGCTCCTGCAAAACTTTGCCTGAGTTAGATTTTTTTTAGTTATATTATATTTTCCTCTTCAAGTGTTAAACTTCCAAATTCAGAGTATGAATTTGTAGACATTTTCCTAAAATTCAACCAGATGCATTTGATGTCTTTGAAATGTGTGTGTGTGTGTGTGTGTGTGTGTGTGTGTGTGTGTGTGTGTGTGTGTGTGTGTGTGTGTGGAGGGGGGGGTGTTAATGAAGATTTGACTGCACAGCATGAACTTGTAATTATGTATCTCCACTGACATTAGTGTTAAAAAAATTACTTTGGCACTCAGGGGGAAATAGCCATCCCCACATAAAGTCTGTGATTATATTTCCCACCTTGCCAAGTTTGCTCTACATTTGCCATTTTAATCAGGTTCGAAAAAAAACTATGTCCTCTAATTTACAACTTTCTTGAGACCCTTCTTGCAACAATATTGATTTTATTATTATCTCGCTGCAACACTGGAAGAAAACACTCACAGGCTCTTATATAAGTTTGTTTTTTGTTGTTTTTTTTTTTACTCATATGAGTTATTTGAATAACAAATATTTTTTCAGCCTTAAGTGTTTTGTGTGGGGTGTGGCATGGAGGCGATGTTTATCAAAATGTGCATTTTGGGGCGTGTAATTATCTCTCTGTCTTGAAGTGAAGCAAAAGGTTTGGTGAAAATGTAATCCTCTTGTGGGAGTCTGTTAAAAGTTCCTTTGTTGAAATGATGACTAGTTAATGTGGGCTGCAGAGGACTCATGATTTCTGCTGGAAGCTTCAAGCATGTGATGCTGAGGAGACATGATGAACTAAATCTTGCTAGTATCAGTTCTCATTAAAAATAACCCCACCATTTATTTTGGTCAGAGTAATGGTGGAAGCAAGCTACATTTTTCTTTATCCTCCACTCTCCTGAGATGGGCCAGCTGGATTAATGCAGATAACATAGCAATACAATTTTAAAATTATGATATTTCAGGCCTGTGTGAGCATTTTCCTTTCAGTATGTAAATCTTGAAAGCAGTTTTTCTCTAATGACCATTTAGGTTTATAACATGTGTATCCTCTTATTAAGGTCACCACAGTGCTTTATTGTATACAGTGGTCCCTCGTTTATTGCAGGGGTTACGTTTTGAAAACATCCTGCGATAAATAAAAAATCAGCGAAATGACGACCTCATTTATTTTTCACATTCAAAAAGCATGTTAAGGCCTAATTATCCCCCACTGGAGTGTTTATAGCCCTTTCCCAAACTATTATAAAATTTTTCAACATTCCCACACACTTTATACGCTCTCAAAAACCTACATATTTTTAATAACGTGAATTTATTAATAATTACTCACCCCATAACATATATTACAGCTTCTCTGCTGGCGCTGTGTCCCCACCCTCGTCTGTAACGTCGTTCAATCAAAAAACAAAGCACAGTGGGCTGATTCCTACTGTAAAATTTGGACATAGAATGGTTGAAACAGGATTTACACGTACTTAAATATGCAGTGCTGCATACAAAAACCTTCCGCGAAACAGCGAGACCGCAGAAGATGAACCGTGATACGGCGAGGGACCACTGTACACCTAAAATCCACCAACCAGGCCACAAATCAGGTGTAGTGATGGACTCAGACCTAAATCAGCCTATCACCTTAAGAATACATCAAGAGGACATGATGTGATGTCTCAGCAGGACAATGTTTTTAATTGTAAATTATGCTTCTTATTGTCTGCTGTGTGGTGATGTTTAATTGTCTCTGTGAAGCACTTTAAATCACCGTTGTTGAATTGTGCCATACAAATTAATCTGACTTTTTTTGCCTTATGTCTTTATTGTTATGGTCTCATGCTCGTTCATTCATTTATTCATTCTGCCAATGAGTAGCAATCACTATTATTTAAACACATCCATTTGGACGACTTTAATTTTTAATCTTGTGTCTGATGTGTTGACAAATGAATCCAGTTTAGATGACAAAATGTTTTGTTGTTGTTGTCTACAATCTCTACTATATGCTCCAGTCTCTTCCGGTGATTTTTACTGTTATTAATGTGGAAATTATATGGCCAATGGGTATCTGTTTAAATGACATTTAGTTTTGATTTTCATGTTTTCATGTTATGTTATTTTTATGGTCTGCAGCTTTGTTTTATTGGTCGAACACTGAATGGTTAAGGACCAAACTACATTCAGGATCTTCTGGTTCGTTATAAACCAATCAAATCCCTCAGGTCATCAGGGTCAAGTCTACTTTCTGTTCCCAGAGTCAGAACTAAACATGAAGAGGCAGCATTCAGCTTTTATGCTCCTCACATGTGGAACAAACTCTCAGAAAACTGCAGGTCTGCTGAAACTCTGAGCAGTTATAAATCAGGATTAAAACTTTTTTAGTTGTTTTTTTATCAGAACAACTGTTAAATTCCGCACTTTATTTTTCTCCATTTTATTTAATTTCTTTCATTTCTTTGAAAGTTTGTTTTTAATGTGCTTCTTGCACCCCGCTGTAATGCTTTTAATGTTTTATGTAAAGCACTTTGAATTTTCTCGTAAATGAAATGTGCTTTACAAATAAATTTGCTTTGCTTCGCTTTTATTACTTTTCTTTGGGTTGTTTAGAAAAGCTGCTGTCGCATTTCAGATTGTGCAACTTAAAAAAAAAATGATAGAGTCATGTTAATGTTTATCATCCATGTTCCGTAAACTCAGTGCTGTGTGTAGCATCACCTTCTTCTGCACATGTGGGTCACTTTAGTAAATCTTTTGCAGGTTGTTGAAACTTCAGTGACAGACTGCTTCACCTGCAGTGTGTGAAGGAGAGATCCAGCAGGTCCTTCCTTCCTGCTGCTGTCAGACTACAATCTGCACTGCTCCCAGTAGCCCACACAGCCACAACGGAAAACTAATAAGGCACACAGAAGTAAAATATATATTTACTTGTTTATATTTTATGTCTGTGTATATGTTTATATATAGACATATATATAGTTTTTGTTCTGTACAGTTTTTTTACCATTCTTTCTTCTGTAGTGTAATGTTTTTGCACTGGTTTTTCACTTTCACCAAAATTTCCCCACTGTGGAACAAATAAGGGATTCACTTCTCTTCTCTTCTCTTCTCCTCTCTTCTCTTCTCTTCTCTTCTCTTCTCTTCTCTTCTCTTCTCTTCTCTTCTCTTCTCTTCTCTTCTCTTC
>JBAMHW010000007.1:9023970-9042594 GCA_037177495.1 Rhadinocentrus ornatus | reverse complement strand
CTCTTCTCTTCTCTTCTCTTCTCTTCTCTTCTCTTCTCTTCTCTTCTCTTCTCTTCTCTTCTCTTCTCTTCTCTTTTGATTGAGAATAAGAACTTGTTTACAATGAAGACCTGGCAAGAGGCAGCACAAGAAAAATGAAGTGATCAGCTTTTACATGGTTGGCAATCACATTGAATCATAATGCAAATAGCCACACGATGAAAAGAAGACCTCCACAGAATCTCAGAATTGAGCAGTAAGATCTGCAGTGTGAACATTGCCTAAGTTAGCAGTTTTCTGCTCTACCTGTACCCCTGGACTTAATCAGCCAGTCGAAACACCTGCTTTCACTTTGTCATTAGTTACCTGGAATCCTCTCTAGTTTACTTCTCTTCCGCACCAGCTTCTAACAACTTAATCAATTCAGACTTTTCTTGTTCCTTACTAAGTGAAACAACTAGTAAATGTCGATAATTAACCATAATTTCTTTATTATCTCCATTAGCACAGGAAATACTTATCTATCCTTATTCTGCAGGGAAGGAATAGGTTCCATATTTACCTTCCTTGTTAGCTATAATAATAATATAATAATAATATATAATAATATAATATAATCTGGCATGTTGACACTTGTTGCTTATAGATGTTCATCAAAATGCACTGCCCCAAATAAATAAAAAATTAATAACAATTGTCAAATAATAAATAAAGTCCATCACACAATTTTTGGACACGCAACTTTCAAAGTGACAGTTGGTCATATTTATCCAGTCATACTTATTTTGATTTGGATAATTAAGTGGACAGCATACTGTACTTCATGTCTAAATTATATTTAATGTTTCCTCTTTTTCTTTCATTTTTCATGATCAACATTAAACACAAAGTCGTGTTATATGAGTACTATCACACTCATGATGAGTGATTTTAGTTTCTGTGCAACAACATAAGATTTGATCAAATTAACTGTCTTTTTAAAAAATATTTCATAAAGCTCCTCTTTTCTTGTGTCTGTTAGGGCTTGCCCTAGCATCCTGACTTAACCTGATGAAGTTAAGCAAAATGAGGTCCGCATAGGAACTTTTCATTTTTCAATCTAAATTTGTTTCTGTTAACTTTGTCACTTTTTTGGGAATTCCCTGCTGCTGCAACACTTTCTTTTTGTATTTGAATAAAATAATTGTTTAGCATCTGCCTGTCAACCCACATCTGGGTCCTCACTCCCGCTGCTTCATATGACTGCAGGACATTAATCAGCTGCATTTAGAGTTGTGGATTGTCCTGTCCTGTTGTTATGACAATGTTTACTTAGCTGGGAGAAAGAGTTACTCATGACTTACACATTTGCCATTTATAGGTTGGTTTGTAATCTAATACTAAAGTAGTCTTTAACCTTTGGACTGTCTTACCTGACCTTCAGTTCACTTCACTTAAATAGGCCAAAACTTTTTAATGGGCTCCAATATTATACTATCTATAGAAATAGGAATTAATCATATCATTAGTGTGACTCAAAGTGGCTCGAGCTGATACAGCAATGCTCACACGGTTTTCTTATAGCAGTCATATTTGAGATGCTGGTGAAGATTTCCTCCTACAGCGGGTTCATGCTAAGTTCAGTAAGACACTGTTAGTGTGTGCTAATGTTTCAGACATCTCGTCTTCTGAAGGGAAAAACTACAGGGACAGAGTCAAACTCAGAAAAATAGATGAAAATAAACATCTGAACAGAAATATATCAAACTGAAATTGGTTAAGTTTTAATAACTTCACAAAATTTTGCACATTTTCTTATTTTTTGAAATGTCAGGAAAAGTGTTCTGACAGTTTTCATGTTTTTACAAAGGAAATTGGGCAAAGTGAGAGGCAAGGCAGGATCATTTGTATAGCACAAGACAACAAGGTGCATTGGATTGGACATGAAAGATATTACATCAAGGTGAAAAAAACAAACCTTAAACAAACTAAAAAGAATATAAGACACAAAATGGAAGCAGAACATGCTAAAATAAAGAGAAACAGACAGCAGAATATTTATAGTGAGGTACATATAAAAACAGATGTGAACAGTTCATCATCATCATCACCATTATCATCATCGTTCATGTGCTAGAAAATATATTTAGAAAGAAATACTTTCTACCTTAATTAAATGCAGCAGCAAGTAAAATAAGTTTGAGACCTGATTTAAAATAACTAAGGTTTGGAGCAGTCTTCAGTGGAGCAGGTTCTTTGGTAGTTTGTTAATTAGTCTGGTAGTTCTCTCGTAGGAGCATAAGTAAATACTAAATCTTCTTGTTTAGTTAAATTTTGGGATTGAAAGAAAACTTGACCCAGATAATCTTAGAAGTCTCGATGACTAATGTTGTTCTAAAGAGGACACGTGCAGCAGAGGGGCCTGTAAAGTCTCCATTACAGAAGTCAAGTCCACTAAAAACAAATGCATGAGGAAGTTTTTCCAAATCATGTTGAGCCATCAGTCCTTTACTCTAAATGTATTCTTCATGTATTAAAAGGCTGATTTAGTTCCTGCTCTAATATGGCTTTACAAAATTAGCTCAGGGTCCAAAAGGAGACCGAGATTTCAGGCTTGATTTGTTGACATGTTTAACTTTGCTGAGTCAGATTAATTTTGGTAGATGTCCAGAAAAAATTCTTTAAAATTGCAGTGGTATTAGCTTTAGCTGCACCTCTAGCACCACCACTAGTACAGATCTTTTACATATGTTCTACTTCATCTAAATGTCAGATTTCCAAATAATTAAAAAAATAAACAACACATATGCTGGGTACAGTGAGTGATGGTGACACAGTTTCTAGTACAATTTGTATACCAAAGTGTTTTCCTAAGCCAGCTTTCTTCCTTGTGCACGAGAGGTTGAAAAAAGACTATTTTTTGTCTAGCAGCCCTCTCAACAACAGACTGTAGACTTGAGCTGAATGTTAAAACTTTAAAGAAGTCAGACTGAGAATCAGAGCTCTGAGAAAGTTTCAGGTTCTGCGTTTTTAACTTCTTGATTGTCAGAATCCCTCTGCAGCTTCTCATACGTGCCAGCGTGAAACCAAAGATACTGTCGCTGCATTGCAGTCAGTCTCAGTGGGATACGGGACCACTGATGGTAAAAATAAAATGTTTGACAACATTTGACTCATTTTGTCTGATTCTCAGGAGACAGAAAAAAAAATATCCAGGTATGGAGGAAAAAATGTAGTAAATATAATAAAAAAAATAATGAGCATCAAATACACATTAATTACATAAAATCTTCCAGTTTTATTGTTTCGTGATGAATAAAACACAAATTGGGTAAAAGCATATCTGCAGATTTTTGTAACATCTACAGCGAACAACTCAATCAACAGGATAGAGAAGCTGATTATTGATAGTCATTCAATCATTGTGTATTTGTAAAGTGGTGATTAGGCAGCTGTGGCTAAACTTTCAAGTCCCATCAGTATGTGCCTGTGGGGGGCCAGTTCTGGCAGATGATGAATCAAGCAAATAATTTAAATTGTTTGTTCTGGCAGTGCTATCACTGCATTCCAAATGAACCCTAATCGATGATGTATCATTCATTATTGGCTGCATTCTTATTTTAGCATGCATCCAGTCATTTACGGGCTACCGATTGAACAATGTGCAGCTGAATAGAGTCAAATTTAAATTAAGTGATGTGTGAAAATAAAGAAATGTGGCAGTGATGGACAATGTAACAAACCACTGATTACAGGAAAAGAAAGATGGTAGGAGAGAATGTTGATTGAAAGGGGAGGTGGGACAATTTAAACATGTAAGTATTGTAAAATAATCTACAACTAGATCAAATTTAAGCAGCATTACTGAACTGAGGGGAGCACCAAAGTGTGAAAATCTGCCAAACGAAAACTAATTTGGTATCTGTCTTGCTTCCTGTCTCTTCTTTGAGCTCTCTCCAGCTGGTAAAAGTCAGTCCAATGTTGACTCCTGTCTTCCGCTGTCACTGTCACTCTTTCTTTCCCTCACATGCACTTTTTTTCTGAATCAGCCATGGTGCACGCATTGTCTAGTGTGTATATTAATATCCAGTAGTTTTGAGTGTGTTTTGACCTGAGATGTATGCAAAACTGAGGATTGCTCAATGCTGTGTTTGTTTATGTAACTGTTGAACAGACCAGCGCCTGTGTCCCCCTTGATGGTTCATTCAGAAAAGAAGAGAACTGCAGGTGTTGGTTTAATGGGGGTTTGTGTTTTGGTTTGTGTGCCTTTACGCTTCAAACAGTACACCCCTTTGCTTTTGAAGATTATTCAGTCCATGCCAGACCCCTGCCTGCAGACGTTCTCTGATTTTAGGAGTATGAGTGGTTCATTTGCAATCACTGTCCAAAACTACAGAGAGATGTATCACAGGCAGCTCTTTGTTGCAAATAGGTCTGCGTAAAATTAAGATTACTGTAATTGGAACATTCAAGCTGGCTGCATGTGCTAATACAGGTGTTGAAAGATGGAATTGCTTTGCTCCCTTTGATAGCTCAGCTAGTAGTTTAGAGGACTGTAGGTGTTCCGTAACTGTTTTCCTTAGGTCTCTGATTCAAATCCAGCTCAAAGGACATTCTTTTTATTGCCCATGTTTCCACACAACACTAGTGGCCTTTCCTACCTACATCAAAGTGGACTGCACGGAACCATCAAAAGCCACCCGACAGGCTCTGTGCATGCAGCGAAGGAAGCTGCGGCACCAACAACCATGGGGCTAGTGGCGCAATGGATCAGGCGTCTGACTACAGATCAGGAGATTCTAGGTATGACTGGCTGAAAGAAATCACCCATAACTTCATCTTCTGGGTATACCTGTCAAGAAACCTTGACACAATTTTTCATCTGATCAAAGTGTACACCAGGATCTTTACCCAAGAAACAACCTCACACAACAAGAGTGCTCTTGCAGTGCAGGTGGAAATTTTTCTCATCCCACAACTAATGGACAGCTTTTTCAACTCCCACTTTCCATGTCTGTCTCCTCTTAACGATTATCCTCAAAATATGCAAACCGATGCATATGCAGCAGAGCCAGATACCATCCGTCAAACCTGATGGTGTTTGGCCTCACATTAATAGCTTAACCTTCATATGAACCAACACAAACACGCACATATGTTTATTTGCCACACCAATTTCATGAAGCTCTCAGGTTGAGGCACACATAACTGTGTGAAATTGTATTTACCTAATTCTACAACCTGACAAGGACCAACTCATTTTCATTATGTCCTAATATGTAAAACATTATCTTCTTACATTATAAAATCTACTTTAACAACCAGACTGGTATTCACATCTTCCCATTACCTCATCATCACTCTTCATACAATTGAACGCAGATGTAGTGAGCGCTTTGTCGGCTTTTACAGATACTTTCCTGCTCACATAATGACTCAGCAATTGTCTGTGTAAAGGCCTCGTTAATGACGAGAAATGGCATGAAATAAATGGCCCAGCAGGTCACAAATCTCTCATTCTTGTTATTGGTGCAACAGCCTGTGATTTCTCTAAAAGCCTATAATTTCTTCTTCATAGTGAACCAGTATCGAGAGTACAGGAAGGACCTGTGGTTGGCGTATTTATATTGCATGTGTGTGTGTGTGTATTTGTGTGTGTGTTTGTTTACATTTTTAACTGTCAGTCGCTACATAGTCGAAATTACTCTCTTTTGCCATTTGTGGAAATGTCAACTGAGGTAAAGGCCCTGAATTATTTACTACTGCTGCTGCTGCTAACGTATGCATCCAGTTGTTAATCCGTCTCCCTCGACACACGTTCACAGCCAGACACGCACAGTATAGCCAAAGACAGATTTTACTTTTCTGTATGTTCTCTGTTGATGTTATAGGCCGCTCGGTAGATGTTCTGCTTAACATAGTTCTACTTAAGGCTGAAATGTCATTTATCTCAGCAAGCAGTCGCACATCTCATCTTTAATTAGATGTCTTAGATGAGAGTGATGCATCCCACTCTTACTGCTGTGACCACAGTTCATCAAAGCTTACAGCTGATCCAAGACAGCATCCTGTCCACAAGGCAGTTTCCAGTGTTCCTGGTACAAATCTTCATGAGAATATTTGTGTTTTTTGTTTTGTTTTGTTTTTTGTTTTGTTTTGTTTGTTTTTTGGTCATGCAACTAGTGGTATACCTGATGAGGGATTTAGTTTTTTCTTCAAATACTAATCTAAATAATGACATAAGGAATAAGTTTTATAACAGTAGAGTATTAAAACAGATAGTTGGTTCTGATTAGAACGGAGGGAGGAAGAAATGTGAAGTTTCACGTCTGTGGAAATCCTTTAAGGGATTTTAGATGCTTGTGATGGATGTTTGAACCCTTTAGTTTCGCTATAACTACAACATGCCCTATTTAACTGCCCTGGTACATCCCATTGCAAATACTTATTGATCACAGTAATAAATGTCTGTCATCATACCTCATAGCTAAATATAAGTGAAGATGGGTATAAAACTCCTTACATGTTCCTTTGATTTAATTCTGGTATCAGCCCCAGTTATTGCAATTCATAGAAAAATGATTTATTATTTAAGACCAACTCGCCAGGGTGTTTACTAACATCTTCAACCTGTCTTATGCCCACCATCTTCAAGACCTCCACTGTTGTTCCCATCCCAAAGACCCGCACAGCATCCTGTCCTAATGACTATCGGCCCATAGCACTGACATCTGTCATCATGAAGTGCTTTGAGCGAATCATTTAGAGACACATCTGTGGCTCCCTCCCTGTCACCCTGGACCCTCTGCAGTTTGCATATAGAGCAAAGAGGTCTACAGATGACGTTATTGTTCTAGCAGTCCACACCTCTCTCAACCATCTGGAGAGGGGAAACACATTTGTGAGAATGCTTTTCATTGACTACAGCTCAGCATTCAACACCATAATCCCCTCCAAACTGGTCTAAAAGCTCACCGCCCTGGGCCTGGAGAAGTCCATCTGCTGCTGGATATGGGACTTCCTCACTAACAGACCACAGACGGTGCGAATTGGCAGTCACCTCTCCTCCACACTCCTCAGCACTGGTACATCCCAGGGCTGTGTTCTCAGCCCACTCCTGTACTCCCTATTCACTTAAGACTGTACTGCCAGGCACAGCGCAAACATCATTCTCAAGTTTGCCGATGACACCACCATCTTAGGCCTCATCACCAACAATGACAAGAACGCCCACAGAGATGAGGTGAAATCACTGACCAGCTGGTGTTAGGAAAATAACCTCTCTCTACACGTCAGCAAAACTAAGAAGATGATAGTGGACTTCCGAGACAACGTGTAGACCAGCACCACCCCATCTACAATAACAACGCTGAGGTGGAGCAGGTCAGCAGCTTCAAGTTCCTCAATGTAAACATCACTGAGGATTTGTCCTCAGTCACAGCTTACAGACACTGTGGTAAAACAAGCCCGACAAAGACTCTACTTCCTGAGGAAGTTGAAGAAGTTTGGTATGAACACCAGCATCCTCACAAACTTCTACAGGTGCACCGTCGAGAGCCTGCCGACAGGCTGCATCATAGTGTGGTATAGGAACTGCACCGCTCAGAGCCAAAAAGCACTACAGAGGGTGGTGCAAGTGGCAGAGGACATCACTGGCAGCAGTCTTCCCTCTATCCAGGACATCTACCACAGCAAGTCATGCATAAGGCATGCAGCATCACTAAGGAATATTCCCATCCAGCACAAGGATTTTCCGTTTCCTACCCTCTGGCAGACAATACAGGAGCCTGCAAGCACTCACTAAAAGACTCAGAGACCGTTACCATCCCCAAGCTGTCGGATGTTAGAACTCTCGATAATACTCTCAATAATACTGAACTCTCAATAATACCAGACTAAACTACTTTTTGTGATGCATAACATGTTTACTGCTGCTGCACTATATGAATGTATCATGTATGTCACTACCTCGTAGTGCTACTTATTACCTGTGCTATAACCCACATGTAATACAATACTATGTGCAATGCGAAATTCATTTGAAGCAGTATTACCACCTGTGAAATTCTCTGCTTATACCTTATTTTAATCCTACCCGCACCGTTGTATTTTATCATAATTTATTATATTTTTTACTTTATTGTTTACTTATTTTTCTTGTATTTTTCCTTTGTATTTTTTTCATTTATTACCATGTGCTTCTATTGCATGTTACTACTACTTCCTGATTATTTTAGTAAGTCTAATAGTTCTTCTCATCCTAAGCATTTCATTGCATTGTTGACCTTGTGTTATACCTGCATATGGCAAAAAAGCACATTTAATTAAATTCAATTTATTAAATATTAGAGAAGAATGAAAAGGTGTAGAAGACATGGTAGATGACACAGATAAAAACCGAGAAGAAAATATCATTTTTACAAAGACAATAGAAAATTATCCAGCCAAAAATCTTAAAAAAATGCATTGATCTGTATGCTTACTGATGACAGGACAATAATATGTTTGGCAGTGTAAAATATTACAATGATGATCAATAATATGATGTGAATGTTGTAATTTATTGCAATGTCAGCTATTCATGGATAAGTTGGTCCATAATAAATGGCAGCACAGTAGTAGTGAAATAGTCTTAAATAAATATTAGCAGTTAGCCAGTGATCATAGAGTAAGCAGCACTGATCGACAACCCGACTGGGCCTTCACATTGTTCTGTACATAATAATGGGGCAATAAAATCTAATTTATGTGACCTCTTCTGTGTGAGAAGAAAATGAACTGAAGCAAAGCTGGGAGAATGTTGTTAGACACTTACAAGATGTTTTTCATTTTGTTTTAGTTGTATAAAAAAGAAAAAACTTTCAGTTTAAAGGCTTTATGTATAAATGCATAATAAAAATCATCATACGCTGTCCTTTTATGTCAGGTTTCATAGTCTTATTTCTTGTGTTTGGCTTTTGTCTATTTTGGTTTGTTATATTTTGATCTTGGTTTATAGTCTGGTGTTGGTTATGTTTAGTTTGTTATGATTATGGGTTAGGCTTTGATTTTTTGTGGTGTTTTTAGTTCTGTCATGATTTTGGTTATATTTCTGGTTTTTGTCAGGTTTAGTTTCTGTTTAGATCAAGGTTTGGGTTTTTGGCTTTGTTTGGCTTGGTTTAGTTCATATTTCCTTTATGTGCTGTAATTTTGTCCCTGGCTCATTAGCTCACCTGGTTTGATTTTGATTCACTTCACCTGTTCTCAATTTGTTCCCCTGTGTACATATACCCCATGGTTTCAGTTTTTCCCTGTCAGATCCTTGTTTTGTTCATCCCTGTTGTGTATGGTTCCTGTTTCTTAGTTTTTGGATATAACCATTGTCTCCTGCACAGTTCTGCCTCCAGTCTCGACTGCCTTCACTTGGGTCTTCACCATCTCCACCATTCATAACAGAAGGATCTGACCAAAAATGGACCCAACAGATGGTATGTTAACTGTGCTTGAATAGTCGTGATTCTGGGGTTCCAGACTGGCGATAAGCCAGCCACCAAAACCACTTGAGTGGGACATGTCATGGGTGTCGCCACCAGCTCCGAAGTCCACGTCTCCGGTGGGGCCACAAGTCTCTGGTCTCTGCCGCCGAGGAGATCCTCCTCTACTGCCGCCTATTCCATCTCTGGTTCTCGGGCTCGTTGTGGTATGGATTTTGAGCCACTGGGCTGACCGCATAACCTGAGCCGGTTGTCTGCTCGGCCTCCGGGTCGCCCCCCTAAACTGTGTCGCCCAGATTATTCCGCTTGGGCCTGGAATAAAAATACATTTATGGGCTTCTGGTTTGTAACAAACATTGATTAAAGACAATTTGTTCCAGTGCAAGAAAATGTGGTGTCTGTACAGTAAAAGTCAAAGAATATTGGCAGACGATCATGCAAATTAAACTTTTGACTAAATTAGATTTACAATTTTTACATCCCTATTAAAATGCATCACACTATCATAGAAAAAAGTATCTAATATTATTTCCCTCATTGTTCCAGTAGGTAATTTTATGTAGGCTTTAGCATTTAGCATTATAAAAATCACAACCAAAAGACGGTAAATGAATCCATAAACTGGGAATATTCCTCTTAAAAACTAACACAACATACAAAATAAGCAAACACTTAATGACCAACAGTAAAGAGCAAAGGGCAGCAGCTGTATATATACATTATATGAATATATTGCATGTGAATGTGATTTGCGATTAAAATATTCACACACATTTTCCCTTTAAAGCACATCCATTTTTTGAAAATGTAGAAAGCAGTAGAAGGAGCATATGCTCTCATGTTGTGCTAATTTTTCTACTTCTTCTGTATGTTTATGATGCAGATTCATGAAGCCTCGGGACAAGTTACTTGTCTGAAAAAGATGAAACATAATTTCCATCTAATGGGAATCTTCTGCTTCTACATGCACTGTCTCCGGCACATCAATTGCATCTTGCTCTTGGTATTATCTGCAAGTTGCCATAAACTAATTTTGTAATCCATTTAAGCACAGATACTCTAACCTAAACTCATTTTTGACTGAATTAAAAGGAGATTGTCAAGGTTTTACATGGACCTGCACATTGATGGACAAGCAAATGTGCAGAGGTGTTCTGTCTTTTTATATTGTCTTTTATGTCTTTCATTTTTAATGTCATTTTTGTTAAAAGAAATATAGATAAAACATGCCAGCATGGCCTTAGTATGTGTGTGTGTTTATGTGTGTGACTAAGGAGGGGCAGACGATCAAACAAACCATGAGGCCTTTAAAAGCACTTTGCCTGTACTACTTCACAGCATCCCACCATGTTGCCCAATGAGAAAGGCCAGGAATATGGCATGGAAGCTAAAGTCTCATTAGCAGGCAGTTTGTAAACCTGTCTGAGATGATGAGCGCTGACATGAAAACTTTCTGGATAAGTTTTAAATCTTGTTAGTCTTCAGACTTTGAGCCAACTTTCTTCAGAAAGGCTTTGAATTAAACTAGACTGGATGTGGGCCTTGAGCGTTGATCCCTGTCAGCAGCTGCCAAAATCTTGGGTCTTCCTATCATCACTATTTGCTCTTGACAACTACAGAGTGTCTGTCATATACAAGGAGCGACAGACTGTGGCAAAATGTGGTATTGAGTCATGGGGGCCTGCGATCTGTTGTGCCGTTGTGACAACAAAGCTTGCTCCACTAACTCGACCTCTTGTCTATAAAAAAAATAATAAAATCCACAATATGTGAGAACAGTTTGAAACCACAGGATGCAGTGAGGTATGGTGCCCCAAGGCTGCAAGGATATTGTGACATTCAGGAACAGTATTGCAAGGCATTCCTTATATGTCCCACATAAAAGGATAGAGGGCTGTGAAACTGTTCAGCCTTATGGATGCAAAGAGAATGGCAGCTGAATTGTTTAAGATTTTTGTCAGGATGTGTTGACATGGTGTGTGCTCTTATGCTAAATGCAGTGGTCTGCAGCAGCTGGAAACACATATAAAAGCAATCAAACTGAACAAAAATACCCGAGCTGAAGTCTGAAAGACACTAAAACATTTGACATTATCAAAAACCTTGTGGCTTTTATGCAACTGAAGTAAAAATAAAGACATTTCTATGGAAGTAGAAAAGGTTTTTTGAAAAAATTGTATCAATTATCTGAAGATCATAAGTTAATTATTCTATTAGCTCAACATGGTGAAGCTCGTTTTGAGAACAAGTTAATGTTACTCGTTATCTCAAGAAATACCTACTGTGACTGTGAAATGGGGAGTTAGTACCTAAGCTAACTGCTAATCATCACAGTTGGTCAAACAGTAAGATGTGTTATTCTGTTTATCTACTGTCAAGGGTTTTCCTGAACTCCAACGAAGAAAGACCCATGTCTAAATCATTGTGGTAGCTCACGAACACAATCCTTGTTATCTATAATGTAATATTTAACTCTAGATAATGACATTACAAAAATGTTTCAAGCATGACTGCTTTAGCATGCATAGACTTTCTTTGAGATATTTTTTATTACTTCATTTTACACATTGTTTTATGTGTTTATTTGATAAACAAAATCCATAGTCTCTAACATCTTGAAAGACTGCTAATACATAGAGGTTGACAACTAAAGCATCAGATTTGCAGTATACAACTAAGGCATATAATTACACATACAAATTTTTATTTTTGTAGATGTGAAGTCGTTTTTAAAATAATTCATTCTAGACTTTTCTTCAACAAAACAGTCAAAAGAACAAAAGCTTCATTAAACCCATGACATGGTGTTACTTTGGATCACCTCTATGTAAATAAGGTGACAATTAGTGTAGCGTGAGCTTGTCATCCTAATTAAATGTCAGGCATCTCTCTCAAAAGAAGCACCAATTACTTTCTCTTTGTGTAATGCCACAACTTGTATAAAATAATGTCACAGTCTATGAGTCCTATTATACATGGCAGTGTTGTTCTGCTGCGTAGCTGGTACAGCAATGTGTGTGAGTGCTAAAGCACCTTCACAGGACACCTACTGTTATCCTCTTCCTTCAAAACATGTCAGCTTTCACATGCTGTTTCTTAGTTAGTGTCAAACCCCGAACTTGTGGAACTTGAAGTGAGTATTTGTGTTTTTTTCAAAATGTGTATGTGCTTCAGTTTTTGTGTGTTTATGCAGTAGTGTGTTCTGAACACTGGGACGTGTGTACATTTAATGGTCCCATATTCACTGACCTTTTGCTATCCACAGGACTACTGTGTGTCCGCAGGGAGGGAGGGGGAAAAATAAATAAATAAAATAAAATAATAAAGATTAAAAAACGGAGGAGTGGAGGGAGCAACAGAGTTGGTAAAAAAATAAATGGAAGAAAAACATAGAAGATTTAAAGGAGAAAGATGAAAGTGGGAAAAGGAAAATAATTAGGAGTACTATGGAGATTTTTATTGTTGGTTAAAAAATACTAATTCATTTAATACTCAAGACTGTGTTTTCTAAGCTGTTGCAGAATTTTGAAATAGTCTAGATATCTTGATTTTTAAACACATTGCTCGGTTGATAAAGTTGACTTCCAGTGTGACTGCAGGCTTTTACACATTATTTGCTAATGTTATGTAGTAAGGCTGCAACATCTCAGACACTCAAGTTCTTCAGCAGGAAATACAGCATGTGCAGTCTCCAGTGAAGCTAAGTGTTTGGGTGCAGTTAGGTTTCAGGGAAAAAAGATGGAAAGCAATAAACAAAATCCATAGTTTCTAACATCTTGAAAGACTTTACTAATACACAGAGGTTGACAACTAAGCGATCAGATTTGCAGTAGACATTAGAACCAAAACATGTCATAGCATCTTGACAATTAAGCTTTACAAAGATCTCAAACAAGAGGCTGAGGACCACCTGGTTTAAAGTATTTCTATAAATCTTCCCTTCAAGGTCCCATATTATGCAAAATTCACTTTCTAAATGTTTTCTAACTGTCATAGCCTGTATATGAGGCCCAAGAATTGGAAAATTCTGTCTCCTCTCTCACTTGCTTGCTCCACTTTTTAGCAAATGTGTGCTCAAACGGGTGAATCTGAGATCTTTCCCCTTGTGACATCACAAAGGGAAAAAAACAGCCCCCCCAGCAGTGGATACGGTCATTGATCCGTCCCTCCAGCTAGCTGAGCTTACCCTCTAATATCACCCAGTGGAGTACAGTTCGATCCCCACCACGTTACCGGCTTTGCGGATCAGTTTAGTTTGTTTAGTGTGTTTGTGTTTGCAACCCTCAGCCTGCTGCCCCAGCATATACATATACAATACATACTTAACATTTCTTATATGATTTCACACCTACAATTTTTTTTTTTATGCACAACTTTAGATAGATATACATACATATTAACATATACACACAGCTCTAAATAGACAGTAATCGTACCCTTTCTAATTTGTGTAGTACCATTTCATGGCAAAGTCATCTCAACACGCTTTTAAAGATACAGTCCAACGCAATTATAATGAAATCATATCAAAGTGATTATATATTATACATTAGTTGAATTTGCAATGTGTTCATATCTAGCTAATTCATAAAAAAATGCTGCCAAGCTAAGGAAGCCATTGGAGTTTGTGAATCCACTTTTAGAGTGGACTAAAAAAGAGATATTTAAATTCATTTTAGATGTTTAGAGTATTTTTTGTTCTTGTTTTTGTTTCCTGACAAACTGTGGGGTACTGTGTTTACCAGGCTGTCATTCTCTTCATCCAGCTAGCATTGAAAGAAATATCTTGAAGTCCGTTCACAAGACACGTGCAGATAAAAACTCTTTGAGCTACTCTGGTTTTTGATATTTGGTTTAACTTATTTTGTTATATGGTTTTAACTCTTTGGATAGTTGACTCCTTCTGTCTGAATGCACTTTATTTCAATCCATTTAATTTATAAGGCAAATTTTAAATTTTAAACAAAATTGATCAAATAAATAAATAAATAACCAAGTGTTTCTTTGTTTGGCTCCACCGGCTCTTATAAAAACATGTGAAAAGATAAAGAAAGAGACATAGACTCAGTCTGAGAGGTAAAATGTCTCAGTTTTCTAAAAATGCGCTTTGCCCTGATCATCAACAATATTTACATTCAACATGCGAGCTCTGCTGCATGCATCTCTGATCACACACATTCTCAACCAGTAGTCTGCCAACCACCTGGGGGCGAACGCAAGGCCAAGGCTTCATGAAGCTACCTAAATAACAAGGGCGCACACATCTTTTACAGTTGGCAGCTAGTTGTACTCACTGTTAACAACTTAGACTCCTAATTAAAAAATAGAATTACACTTAATAAAATAAAATAAAACAAAAAAAATATTGACTGAAGAATTTTAATTTAATTTTATTTTATTTTTATTTTTTTGCTGTTCTAAACATTTTTAAGTTGTGTTTTCATCAAATTTTGCCTTTCTCACGACATCCCTCTCCAAGGTAGCATCCGTTACAACTATATATACTAGTGATGGGATGTTTGGCTCTTTTCAGAGAGCTGGCTCATTTGGCTCCCGGACAGCTCTTGATTTTGCATCTTCTGTAGCCCCATAATTTACATTTACTTCTCAAAAATTTGTGGTAAATGTTTTTTTTTCAATATTTACCATCTATTCTAATTTAAAGTTTAATTTTTCAAAAAAAATTGTTGCCACATAGTTTGTTTCTATTTGGTGCAATAAAAAGACATGTTTTTCCAAACACGGTGAATGATCGTGATTAATAACATCGTGATTACAATATTGATCCAAATAATCGTGATTAATATTTTGGTCATAATCGTACTGCCCTATTTAAGAGTATATGTGTGTGTGTGACAGAATATGTGCTGTTTTTGCTTAAAATTTGATATCTTTTTTACATTTATTTCCATTAATACAAACACCAAAAATGATCATCAGGAAATTGGCTTTTAGCATTAAATGTCATACAGTACCAAAGCTAATATTTTAAGAGAATTCTATCCAGGAGATGCTAAATTCAGCTCTTATAAAACCTGTGCATCCATTGTCCCATGTGTTTGGAAATTCTTTTGACCTACAGCTGAACCAGCTAAGAAAAAAAAAGAAAGAAAAGGGGGTAGCTGTAGGTAATTAGCATCAGCTAATGTTTTGACCGGAGGCATCAGGTGGCCCCTGCTCACCACAAGATCGCACATCAAGGGATAAAGGCTAACATATGATCTTCACTCCTACTCATTAGATGACCTTTCACACAATTGCCTTGATTAAGCTGCACATTAGCTTCCAGTGGAGCTGCTCTGTAAGCCCAGTAAGCCAGTAAAATTGACCTCAGAGACAAGCAGGTCCACTGGAAAAAATCTGTTGTTGAATAAATCAGATAACATCTAGTATCTTTTTATTAATATTAAACTCTTTTTTAAACATAAAATATTCCCTATTTTATTGTATCGGCTTAATTATCGATTAAGTGAATAATTTTGGATGTAAAAAGTTTTAGACAGTCATGATTTCAGGCTGATTTCGTCCCTGAAGGATGTCATCTTCGTGGTGGGGTGGCTGGGGTTCATACTCCCGGATTGCTGCTGACCTCCCAGGTCTCTTGGCTGCCCTCGTCTGCCTCTAGCCTCAGTAAAAGCGTGGTCACATTTGCGCAATCACTCTAATCTCTGCTCACTCCTCATTCTCTGCATGTTGACACTGTCACTGAGAGTCCAGTGCCTGCAGAGTAGTTGGGGGATTGAGGGCCTTGCTGAGGGGCCCACAGTAGTTTACTTTAGTTGCTAGCCCTCAGACTTCAACCCAGGCTCTCCAGACCCAAGCCCACCTCTGTAACCACTAGGCCACTACTCCCCCTTTTTGTTATCTTGGTTTTGTTGTTGTTTCTTATATATTTTTTTGGGAACTCCTGATGATTGTTAGCTTTGTTTTTGGTTGTCTGGTGTTAATTTAGATTTTGATAAGGTTGTTGCCTTCTGTCTATTGTATCTTTGTTACCTTGTTTACCTACCTTTTTATTTTTCTTCATTCTTCTCCTTTTTTCTGTCTTCTCTGGTAAGGTCCAGCAAGATTGCATAATTTCCACAACTCAAAATAACTAAATTAAATTAAAATAAATACATAAATATCAGATCATCAAGAGGAGCCTTACACCCATAAAGCTCCCCTTGGGAAAGCAAATTTATTCGGCACAACACAGCAGCCAGACCATCCTTCTGCTGCTACCATGCTGGACAGGACAGGTAAACAAAACACAAGAATTATGGTTTATCATCAGGGTGTTTGTTCAACTCCAGTGTGCTAATATACTGTTGCTGGTGTATCATGTTGTTCCAGTTTTCATATGGACCCACTCTGGACAAAAAATGGTTGTGAATTGTAATATCTTAGCCGTAGGACGCTGCAGGGCAATCATGGCTTCGAGATATATGCATAATGAATGTCTGAGTTTTCAGGTAATTATTTATTGTTCTTTTAATGTAATAACTAAATCTTTTGACTTATCTGAAAACCTTACAGCATTGATGAACTTGTCTTCTTATGCTAGCATGAAATCTGATTCTTTCAGCTTGTTCTGTTAAATAGTAGAAAATAAATAGAAAAATACCTCTCCATCATCAAAATTATTGCAGAGCCACAACAGGGTACCAAAGTCCCCATTTACCAGTAGAGGTCTGTTTGTTGTTCTTGATGCATTTAGTAAATGACCTGCTCTTCAAAATTTCCCCAAAGTGAGGGTTACAAAAAGGCCCTGCAGTGTTTTGATATATGTCTCACATTTTCCAACCCGAAACTGCACACGTTGAAATAGTTTGTCACCATTAGCTAAAGTGTGAAAACAAGAAGAATCCATCCACTTATCTGCTGGAGAAACCTTTAACATAAGCAGAAAATGATCCACTTTCAGCAACGTATGCAGAAAAAAGTTTTTATGTTGAATTTCGGAAATAGTTCACTTACTGAAGAAAGTCAGTGATCTCAGGCACGACACAGTTAAGCCAAGGAATTCCCAACTTAGTCTTTCTGACAGTCGGACACTCTGTGTCCTGATATCAGTGAACTTTTTCATCTGTCTCTTCTTCTCTCTGTAGATTCCTGAAAATGCAGCTGTCAGGAGTTGTGTCCTGCTTCCCACAGTGCAATGAATTATTCACAGGTCCTAGATTTGTCCTTTGATCTGGATAAATTTAAGATGGCAGATTCTCAGGGAGGCAATACAGATCTGTGGGATCTGCAAAGTTGCACATAGAAGCCATTTGTTAAACTGAGTGCAAAGTTATTGCAACATCCTCAGGATGAAATGGTGCGGCACTCCTGATATATAGATGTGAATCTTGATAAAAGGGTCACATAATGGAGCAAAACTACATTTAATTAACGGCCTATTCTTGTAGCTACCTATCTTGCCTGGTGTAATTGCAGCATCCATCACATATGAGGAGGACCGCTTTCACTGCTGACACCTTTAAGGCAGATATAGGAAGCACTGCAGCTAAATGGGCACTTTAATTACAGACCTCCAGCACAACACATACAATCTAAGAGCTTTAGGTCTAAGACAAACAGACCCACCCAAGCATGCTCACACTGATGCATTCACATTGAAACCTACATGACACACTGTTATTAGAAGGGGTAACAATTGTCTGAATTGGCTACCATTTTAGCTCCACTGAGAAGTTTTTCTTTACCATGGATATGCTTCATATGAATCTTACTATTCAAATTGTCCTCTTTAAGAAGGTTACCTTATTTACTTCAACAAAGGTTCTTTGAAACAATAGGTTTAGCAAGACAACTGCATGAGGGTGAATATGAATCTTAAACTGCTGTAAAGTGTTTGTTCAACATAAAAGGGGCCTAACAAGTGGAAATTGAATGTGTTTTTTACATAGTGGTACAGATTGTAATCAAGTATGTATTATCATCTATTGTCCTATTGGTGTTAGGTTTGTGCTTGACTTGTATGTATTCCAGTGATATCTAAACTCACTGATGCAAAGAGTAAAAGCAAATTCCTCTTCCTGGTGTTATAGGTGAGGGAAAAGCTTCTTATACCTCCACAGGGCAGGTATGTCTCTGTTTTGTAGAGACCAGGGGCCTCATTTATTAAACTGTGCGTAGCAAAGCAAACTACAGGTGGCGTCTGCGGCGCAAAAAGGAAATGCTGCGCACTTCTACTTTCAGATTTATC
>JBAMHW010000007.1:9001005-9015827 GCA_037177495.1 Rhadinocentrus ornatus | reverse complement strand
CAGAGGGACACAATCACCGCTATTAACCAGGTGGACAAGGAGTTGCAGGAAATAAAGACCGTCTGGACAGAAATTGGGACAATTTAAAAAAAAACATTGTGTAAGAATAACTAAATAAAAGCAAATCCACCTCTTGTGTGTTTCATTAGCGTTGCATCACTTCTAGACCTCCAGCCTACAGTCTGAGTCCTTTTCTGCTGGAATGAACGACTAAACCTCACTTTTCTCACTGACTGCTACATGCTGGCAGCCAACTGACCTTATTTAGCTGAATTTATTTTATTTAACACAGACGTTTTGTTTTACAATGACAGAACAGATTTTAATTGTTGAGCTTCTTTTTGCTATAATTTTTATACTTTTTTTATTTATATATATATTTATTTATTCATTTCTGCATTAGCTTTAATATCTAAGTTATGGTGTGAAAGGAAATAGTGCATTGTGCACAAATGTCACATTTCACAGCTTCTCCTTGATTTTATTCTGTACCAGTGGTATTGCTGTTTCCTGTTTGTCTAGATAATGTGCATACGCCTGGATCAGGTAGGAACATTTTCCCATCAAATTTGGTTTTCATAAATACCAAAAGTTGACTATTTTGGCCTATGCTGTTTTTTGTTCCTATGCAAGCTTGATTAATAAGGTCCGTGGTGCTGTTTACAGTGCTGTGTTAAAAGAACAGCGTGGCCGCTTTAGGAATGGTTGAGCTGAAGAGGGGGAGAGACCGACATCACAGGAAAGGGGAGGGGAGAGGGAAACGTCAAAGCAGAGGACACTGCCTGTTTAGAGGTCAATATTTTGCTAGCAATAAACTTTACCCAGCAGAGGTGAAGCAGACACGGGACTCTGCTGAAACTAGAATAGCTGTGTGGTGTGCTGAAGTGAAGGGAGCCATCGTGTGTTCCAGATTGGATCTTTGGAACTCGGAATTCTTGCTGAAAATGATAAAGTGATCTTGTTTTTTCAAGCAGCAAACTCATACATTTCAGAAGACTCCAAGATACCATTACCACATTGTTGTCTTTATTAAAGTTCTTTATAATATATTTAGTGTCTCTTAAGTTTCTAGTGTAAACAGCAGTGAGTTGTAATTGATTATTACGTTGTTTTGGCGGGTTTGTTCACAAAAAGCGCATTTATGCGTATGGTTTATTAATGAATTATAACCTAAATTGGCTGCTGTTTTCAGTTCTCATGGTGCACATTTTTACAATGTGTTTGTGATTTTATATTTTTTATATGGCATTTGTACACAACTTCCTGGTAATGACGTCACATATTCTTGGTCACTCAGAATTCGACAACCAGATAACCAGAACTCATCACAAAGCCTGAAACTAGCAGCAGCTTCACCCAGGAGGAATGACCTCTCCAAGGCCTGCCAATGTCGATGTGGAGGCGGAAAGTTTAGCTGTTTCGGACATTTTTTACTGATAGTGGAGGCAATAGACCAGACCGGCACGGTTTCTGAATCCCTTGCTTCAGGAGCAGAAAGACCCGACCAGAAATATGAGGAAAATAACTGGTTTTGTTGTTGCTGAATGCTCCAGTGGGTGCGGTGTTTAGCTCGGGTAGCATAGCAGGCAGCCCATAAAGCAATCCCATCTCCCTGACCCACTTTCTCAGCTACCTGCTGAAGAATAAATGACACTGGAGCCCACACAATGTACAAATTAGACAATGTAAAAAACACCGGATTATGAAACATACATATTTTACAATTTCCATTTGGAGATAAAGGTTTGTTTTTTTTGTTTTTTTTTATTGATGATGTCATGATGACATCACGACTATTTGACTAATTCTTTTTGAAAGGCCTGACTAGGCGACTTCAAAGGTCACCTACAATGCCTGTCCACAGTCATAATGCACTGAGCTTTGTGCTCTTCTCTGCGTGTGCATACTTCGGGGAAGTAACACAACATGGAGAGAAAATACAGTCAATAAATGTGCAATACATCATAAATATATAATGTATTGCACATTATATGCATGCTTGAGACGCTAAAAAAAAATTTTTGTGTGTATTCACAAATATCAAGCAATTTGTAATTTGTCCCATTATCTCAATGATTTAGGGAGTTATTTTGTTTTTGTTTTTTTCTTTTTTTCAGACAATAGTAGGATGTTCTAACATACCTGACATGTTTTGGCGGTCACCTCCAGCCTTCCTCAGAAACGTCCGCTGACATGTCATTAGCTTTTTTAAGGTGGTGTGACTGTCCAAGCAAACCTATCAGATCCACTGAGACAGCCATGCCCCCCACCGTGTGGTGGTCTCTGGAGTAGGGAATCTCAGGTGTGTTATTTAAATAATTGGTTTCAAAGGACTGCAAAACACTGTTGCATTCTGCCTGACAAGGCCAACAAGGCAGTTGAAAAATTTCCATCACTTGCTTTGTTTCCTCCCAGTTGCCGTTTATTTTGTTGATATTGTTCACTGTGTGATATTTCCTGCCTGAACTCATGTAAACATTTATAGCAGTTCATGTCATATTCTCCCCTTAAATATTACCTGTCTATGTAGACTTAATTTGCTCTTCCCCTTTCAGCCCTTTCAGGGACCCAAACTCATAGGTTTTTCTATTGTATCCTCTTCTATCATGTTGTCCAAGTTCAACAATGCATTTACATATAGAGAGAAAAACACACTGCACATACTCTTTCACACCAGATTATTTTTATCCAGAGAAAGATGGAGAGTGTATGTTGCAGTCTGATCTCAGTACACTTCAGCTCAAAACAGAAAATGAATACTTCCTGAACGCATGTTAATCAGCTATGAACAGGGAATTCCCTTACAGCTTGGAAAAGATTTTTACGTGTATGTGTGTTTTAAACAAAAACATTGCAGCAATGGAACTGATGCTTTTATGTACTGCAAAAACTGAAGGCCAGCAGTTGGTCTGGATATGTCCTGGAGCTTCGGTTAAATAAACAGTTTGTGTCCTCATCTCAGAGAGGAACAAAAGAATTTATCCTTTAAACTTACATCCGCCTTCTGCCAGAAAACTTGGTGGAACATGACAAAACTACTAACAGCATACACAGTATGGTAAATTTCAAATGCACAAGAAGTTGTTTGTTAGAAAAAAGGATTCACTTTAAGTATTTTATTGGTTTACAATAAAAACCTAGTTAGGACATTTAGTTTGTGTCTCTCTTTTGGAAAGACTTTGTCTGATGATCAACAGATCATCACTTTTTGATCATCTGATTTTGGATATCTCTGGCAGTGTACATGAATCACATTCACTCTCAATTACTTCAAAATATGAATCCAGACCCCAAACTTCTCAGATCTAAATTCTACTACAACAAAAGAAAGAAATCAAACAGGAGGGGACATCATAATTAAGTGGTAGTCAGACTGCTGTGAGTCCAGTTGGACACAGTTGCTGTTTTGTAGTGCTAGAGGCAGTGCATTTTTCCCCCTTCCCTCCCTACAATAGGCCTTTTATGAGATCATGATTTCATCACATAATATCATCTTGGACATAACTGCACACAGTTTATTCAGTGCTAAGTTGTGCCAAACAGCTGGACAAATCCTTCTAACTCATTCCAAGAAGTAAAAGAGTTAAGCTAAGTGCAGAAATGCTCCTTAAACAGGTGAGTATTTAGTTTGCTCTTAAAAGTAGACTCTGCACATCGGACAGAGTTTGGTAGATTGTTCCACCACCAGGGAACAACAGAGGAAAAGTCTAGCTACTGATTTCCTGCCGGAGTGTAGCTCTGAATAAAGGAGTGAAGGTGGAGTGAAGGTAGCAGTGGAGTGACATGAGTTTTTTGGGCTGCTTGAAGACCAGACGTGCTGCTGCATTCTGAATCATTTGCAGAGGTTTAACTAAGCAAGCAGGCAGGCCTGCCAGTAAGGAGTTGCAATGGTCAATGAATAAAAATACCAGAGCCTGAACCAAGAGCTGTGCTGTGTTTTCTATGTTAGGTAGGGTCTGATCCTCCTCATGTTATAGAAAGCAAATTGGCAAGACCGGGCAACTAAGGCAACATGGACCTTAAACAAGCTCTTTTCAACTTTTCAAGATGTTCAAGATGATAACCTTTATTTCATGTTTGACTTTAACAGCTAGTATCACAGGACAACAGCAGTTGACAAACTATACAGAAGATTAAATGCAACAAGATTTCAAGTTAATATTCTTTTGTGGGATACCTGTAACTAAAGCACTGTTTAGCCCGAACTGATTTTGCTCTACTCACTGCTTCCTTAGTTCATAGTGGCCAATTTATCTCATTTACATTAATAATTACTAGAAAAATCTCAAGACAAGCAGCAGAAGCAGTAATGCAGTTTCCAAAGGATTGTTTACATATTTGGTCAATGCTTTAAGTTATCTTCATTATCCAGGCTGGTCAAAAAAAAGAAGAAAATCAACATCAGAGCTGTTTGGAGCATGTCTTCAATGAGCAGTGAGCATGCAGAATTTAAACCAAATCCATTTTTATAGCCCCATACATAGCAAAACATGTGCTGCACAGACCTGTGGCGGGTATTGATTGTTGCCTCAGGACTAAATTTGATATGCAAGGTTTTAAAGAATGACCCCAGTCTTATCATTCTGTTACATATTTGCACAACAAATAAATCTAATTAACGACAAGTTCTCATATCATCACCACATACTAAGATCTCACTTCCTGTTTCCTTATTCTTTTGTTACTCCATGTTACTTTAGGCTATGTCATTATTTCCATTAATTCATCAGATACTTTCTTACTAACCCCAATTCTCATCTGATTTAGAGGAACTTGCAAACCATGCACACCAACTACTGCTTTTGTTCCCTGAACACACCAATACCACAGGGAGCTCAAAGCAGCCACACCGAAATCTTTTAAATCTTTATCCTACTCATTGTAAACATAGAAAACATTGCCATGATATTTACATATGCACACATATAATGAACACACAAGGCAAGTTCAGTTCTTCTTTCTATAGTGCAAGCATCACACAGAGAATGGAGGATTGAAGGATTTCTATTGTAATGGGTCTTTTGGCAAAACTGTCTGCAATCACACCAAGTAGGACAGAGAAGGAGACACGATGAGAGGAAGAATGCACGGAAATAAAAACAACCATATTACACTGATGTAAATGCAATGCAGATACACAGTGAAAGCTGCAGACATCATCACTGACATCAGTTCTGTGGCAGTGGGCCTTTGAAGCCCCCCATACACACACACACACACACAATGTGCCTATCATTAAGCAGAATGTTAAACTATCACCTCTAGTGTTGTACTCTTCTACCTTTACTGTGTCTCAGGAAAGTGAGTATTTTTCATTGTCCAACAATGATCAGTCTGTGTGAATTGTAGCTTCAGTTTTCTGTTCATAGCTGACAGGAGTGGCACAAGGCGTGGTTTTCTGCCACTGTAGCCCATCTGCTTCAAGGTTGGCATTCTCCATACTTTTGTTACCATGTGATTGGCTGATTATCCATTTCTTTTAACAAATCATTAAACAGGTGTACTTAATAAAGTTATTGTTTTTCAAATTTGAATTATTAAGCATTTTCAGTCAGATTATACTGTTGAAATGTTTGGGGGCAAATTGTCCAACTTGGGATTTATTCATTGCTCCTGGTTGCAGGTTAAAAGGGTTGCAGCGTGGTTGCTGTCTAGTCAGTGCTGCATTTATATATATTAATAATTTTGCCCAGAGAATAGATTCTTGTGGTCCGCTGGTGCTATATAAATAAAACTGTTTAAAATGTTTCTACTCGTAAATCTTAATTTATAGTGCATGGTGCTCTTTATAGTTATATTCTGGGTTGAACCTGATTCTGTCCATGCTTTAACCTATTATAACAGCCTCCATTTTCCCCTCATGCTTTTAATTCTTTGTCAGTTACTAATTACAGCATTTAGGTCTTTCATTACAAATCCCTTGTCTTACAGGCATTCTCCACCAGCCAGACTACACTAGAGGGCTCAGAACTTCTTGCTGAGCCAGGCTCAGACACCCACCTGCAGAGCTGCTAGTATCTGCTTTAGCTTCAATCCTGCTGCCTACAGACTCTGACACTGTGCCAAAACTTTGTTTGTATTTTCCAAAAACAGTATTTCTCTCATTATGGTGATTAGGTTTTTTCGAGCTAAATAATTTTTTTTTATCCCCTTGTCACACACTGTGATGCTCTCTGTCTCTCCCTCCATCCTGTCAGTCTCCAGCAGTCAGGTTCAGACTGAATATGAACAAGGCTGCAGCCCCAGATAGTGTTCGCCCCAGAGAGGCCTGCTTCAGGAAGTACACACTCACGTGGACAAAGGAGAATGTGCTGAAAGAATCTTCCTTTAATTTTTTAATAATTTTTTTCCAAGTGCTTTTTAATACTATTCAGCCTGCAATGTTAAGTTAGGAGTTTTGGAAAACATGGACAGTTGCTTCCAACAATGTAAAGTTACTTGTTAACTCACAAACAGAGGTTTGATTACCAGTAAAGAAGCACCACTGTGGGCTGTACTCATACTTTGTCTTCACTCTGCTCAGACTTTCTCGGCTCCGAAACGGGTCGTAGCCGAGAATCGGAAATATTGAACATGTTCAAAGCCTCCATTTATATTGTTTTTGTGAATATTGATGTGATTAGGCAGCCTAGGCAACTTTTATTTCCACGTTTCAATTCTGTTCGTTTCTCTTTTTCTGTCTTCCTCTATCTCCCTGTTAGCTTCGGCACTGACATATCAAGAATAAAGAAAAAAAGATTACAATAAAAATATTATATATATTCCAAACATCAAGGGCAGCCATTTATATAACATGTCTTCCTTGGTAGAGCAAATATGTCTGGCAAAATATGGCACACAGACCACAGTTCTGTATGTTAGGACGCTGGACAGGACAAGGTTAAAAAATAAAACAAAAAAAGCTTCAAATAATAAAAAAACGACAAAAACAAACAAAAAACCAAATCAAAGCTTAAACACTTAATCATACTCTCTTGCACACAAGCTAAATTGACATTACCCTACTTGTGAATAAAGTGTCTATAACTAAGAAATAATAGTATAAACAAATATATGTCTTGGCACCAGGTGACGAAATATATCCTAGGGGTTCATCCACACCAAGAGCCAACCAAACCAATGACCACAAAGTTTGTCACAGTGGGAACGGCCCAGATCAGGGCAGACTGGGCCCACACCACAACAATAAGGCTGCAGTGCAGGGTCCTATACCCTGAAAAGTACAATTCCCATTGCAATGACCATGCGGCCAGAGCAAGCTCCCAATGCAGAGAACCCCATATGAGGAAAAAAATAAAGTGGAAAAAAATAAGTGTAATAACAAATAAGACAAATAAAAGCTGAATTAAAATACGTAAATAAATAAAATACAAAGTTTAATAACTAAGTATAAGGTAAAAAATAGATTTTTTTAAAAGTGAATAAATTAAATTACAATTTGTTTTAAGCTAAGCTAAAAAGGTAGGTCTTGAGCCTCTTTTTAAAAACATTATTAACCTCACATAACATTACTTGCACAGGGAGAAAATGTACAGCCAAATGTAAGGGTGACTAATTAGAAAAATACTTTCAAATTTACTTTAAACTAATGTTGTAACACTGGTGATCATTGCATGTCTGGAAAAACCTTTCTGTCCTCCTTCGATGACCTGTCCATCACCTGGGCTTTCCAATCAGATTTAAAGGATTGCCAGTGCCACCCTTGTCACCCCTTTAGCTCTGCTCCTGCTTTGTGGCACTTTGTGGGAATGATCTCATCTTATATGTGAACAAGACAAAGTAGTTGTAATGTAGATTTTAGGACACCAGGAACAAAAACTATCTACAGCCTGTGAGAAGATGAGAAGGTGGTGGACTATAGAGAGAATGTGAAGCCTGTCCTCTGCATTCATATTCATGGAGAGGACAGAATTTTTTTCTCCTTACCAGCCAACAGTTACAGCTTGCGTCAACAAGTACCACAGTCTGTCCATAACCAATGGCTTTCAATACCTTAAATATAATTCACTTGTCATAAATACACAGTTCAGTGTGATGTACTTCTTAGCCCATAGAGTTGTTTTCACTCAGCTCTAGCTATAAAAGGCTCTGAAAGTGTGAAATCACTCTTTTTTTACAGTGAGACAAGCCATGACAAAAGAGTCAAAGCTCATGTCAGCTTTTAAAACACTTTAGGTATTGAGTTTACCAAGAAGTCTGTGAATCGCTAATGCAGCATAATGGTTTGGAAATTGCCTTTTTGAACAGCATGGAATTTGCATCTTCCTAAGACTGAAAAAATGTCAGAAAGCTGGTGCAGAAAAACCAGCAGGGCCATTCAATCCAGATATTACTGAGTTGTTCCTAATCACATATTGTAGCCTGTGTTGAATGCCACAGTCACCTTATTGTTTTTCTGCCGGCACTTTCTAAATTAATTCTCTTAACAAACAAACCTTAACAAAAAGATTTATTTACCATTGTTCTGTCATAATAGAAAGTAGGACACCACATGTCTCAAAGTTACTAAAGTTAACTTTTCTCACAGATGTCACTCAGGACTCAGGTCTGTTTATGTTGTTGTTTTTTGCCCCGTAAACTGCAACATGCTTATTTCTCTGTAAAGATCATGTTGTTTTAGACAGTGACTGGAATATTTTCAGCTTTGCGTGTCCTGAGCTGACAACCATCTGTCCAGGGAAATATTGGATGATTTTTTTGTCATGTGCCTAAGTGGTCTTTTTGTTAGAGATGGAAGAACCACTGGGAGAAGAGTGGGTGTGATTGAGATGAGGCATCTCACTTTTTGCCTGGTGGCTTCTTCTTCTACTAAAACCTTTCTCTGTTACTTCATGGAAAAGAGAGATAAGTTCCTTATGAGTAAGTTTGGACTGCAAAATAATGTGTGGACAATAATATAAATGGTTGATGGTCAATAACACCTTGCTTTATTAAGAACATACTGCTGGTTTTGATGAATATCTAAAATACCTTTCTCCTCTTCAGTAACTTAATGCCTCATCTGAACACTAAATACATTATTTTAATATTATTTAATTGCTAATACATTAAGGAAGGTGGGGTTCTGTGTTGTTCTGTCAGCAGCCATGTAACACCTCAATTAAATAAATTTCCACATCTGCATGTCAATCATTTGTGCAGACGCCTAGTAACAAGTCATGTAAGTGATTCAGGTGTTTTGGAGAAGGGATGCATCTAAAAGTACCTCTCAGAGACTGCACTAAGGCACCCCTGCTTTAGAGCTTACCCTCAGAGTTTCAGTGGTAGCTTAGGTTAGAACTCGCAACTCCCTGTGTTGTGTGTTCAAGGTGGGAGGCAGGATCCACGCGCAGACACTGAGCTGAGAATTGGTAATGGTTTATTTAAGGAATCCACGGATGACTGGTGGTTGGAAGAGGTGGTCAGCAGGCAGGCAGGCAGACCAGAAGCAGGATCTCTGAGCAGAGCAAAAAAAGGAGAACGGGTTAGGCAGGCAAAGAAGGCTAGCGATCAAAGACATACTGAAAATGGCCGAGAGCTGTTTCCACAAGGCACGTCAACAATCTGGCGATGAGTTGAAAGCTGAGATGGTCTCAAATGCACACTGCTTGATTTTGGAATGACACGCAGGTGAAGATCCCGTTGTCCGGGAAACAGGCACGCTCACCAGTGCCACACACCAGAGCAGGAACCTCGACACCCTGTAGAGGTGTCTAATCAGCAGGAGACCTCACAGCAGACTTTACTGTATCTAGGCTGTGAGCACATGGTGGTGATGATGATGATGAAAAATCACTTTATTCAGACATCTTAATCATAGGAAATAGTAATAATAAATAAACAACAAAATAGAAATAAACATAATATTAGTAAATAAACAAACAAAAAAACACCACTTAAGTGTCTAAAAAAGGAGTGGGGAGAAGCCTGAGCTTATTTAGCCCACCCCCATTACATTAACTTAGCAGAAGTATAGTTGCCAATGCTATAGAGAACATTTCATTTAATACTTTTACTACTTGTACAAATATATATTACAATACAAACTCAAAAACACATTCCACAGGACGCAAGCATCATACATTATCATTTCATTTTTAAACTATAGTCAGTCCTTCGTTTCAACACAGGATTTTATCATTTTTTTCTTAAACCATTTTTTTAAACTGAATTAATGTTGGACAGTCTTTTAGTTCTGGGTCCCACTTACTCCAAACATTAACCCCAACAACAGAAATACAATGCAGCTTTACATTTGTTCTCGCATGAGGTTTTATGAACATTTCCCCCCCCCTCTGAAGTTATAAACAGAATCTCTTTTTTTAAACAATCCCTGAATTTTGAGCTGGTAATTTATTATTCTTAATGTTACACATAAATTGAGACAAAGTCAAACCAAGTCCTTCAGTTTAAAAGCTTTCAGATGAATAAAAAGCTGGTTTGTGTGTTCTCCATGGGCCGTTCTATGAGCTATTCTGATCGCTCTCTTTTGCAACATACAGATCGTTTTGAGATTAGTTTTATATGTATTTCCCCACACCTCTAGGCCATAGGTCATGTAGGGGAGAACCAGAGAACAATACAGATATAAATTCTTTTCATTTAATAACACTTTGACTTTCAAAATAATATCTAGTGATGTACAGATCTTTGCTTTAATATTTTTTAATATGAGGTTTCCAACTAAGTTTTTTTTGTATAATTATTCCAAGAAATTTGACTTCATTGTTCAACGTTAGTATTGTTTATTAATAATTTTTCTGTCGACGTTGACGGCACGATTCCCCGGAATTTTAAATTTAGTTTTTGTTTAAATTTTTAATTAATTTATTTAAGTCAAACCATTTTTTTTAAACTCTATTAACTCTTTTCTGACTGCATTGATCAATGTTTCTAAGTTCTGATCGCAGCAAAATATAAAAGTATCATCAGCAAATAAGACAAAATGTAACTTTTTTAAACTAAACATACATCATTTATATACAAAATGAATAACAAAGGACCCAACACTGACCCATGTGGGAGACCGCAGGTCACTGTCAGCAGTTGGGAATCAGTACCATTAATGTGGACATACTGTGATCGGTTCTCAAAATAGCTCCTGATCCAAGAAAGTGCTATACGTCTAATACCATATCTGTACAGTTTTTTTAATAATAATTCATGATTCACAGTATCAAAAGCTTTGGTTAAATCTAGAAATACCCCAATTGCATATTGTTTGTTTTATATTGCTTTTGAAATATTTTCTAGAAGATCCACTAATGCTACGGTAGTGGTCCTGTTGGGTCGGAAGCCATATTGTTGTTCGCATAATATCTCCAATATATATAAATAAATATATCTTAAAAAACTGTGACAAAATGGAAATAGGTCTATAATTGGTAAATTCCTGTTTATCACCAGCCTTGTGAACAGGAATTACTTTTGCAATCTTCATGCCTTCAGAAAATACACCTGACTCTGGAGACAGGTTAAAAACACGGGTGATTGGCTTAATAATACATTTGATAATTTCTTTCAACATTAACATGTCCAGTCCATTCCTGTCAGCAGACTTTTTTGATCTGCATTTTCATACAGTGGTAAGCCTTTCATTTTCATCAGTGGCTTGAATATATATTGTTTTATTAAAACTATGGTGCCAAGAAGACATGCAGGAGGAGAAAATAGCACTGGGAGGTTTGCTGCAAAAAAGAACCTGGATCATGTGAAGCTAAGAAACAATCTTAGACTTAGTTTTTTTTAGTAGAATGTTTTTTGGTTTTTTTTTTAAGTTAAACTTTTATCATTTTAAAAATGCAAACAGCTTTGCAGCCATCTGTTGGGGCAGCAGCATCTGAGCCAGAAACTTAAAGAGAGTGAATAAGCTGATGAAGAATGCTGGTTCTGTACTGGGAATAACTCTCCAGACGCTGAAGCTGGTGGTCCTAGAATGAATGCTGCACAAGCTGCTGAAAATAATGGACGACTCTTTGCATTCTCTATACAACACAGTGAAGTAACAGCAGAGTATGTTCAGTGTGAGGCTTTGTCAAATCCAACGCAAGACAGAAAGCTAGTGAAGACAATTCCTGCCGGCAACCATCGCCCTCCAGAACAAGGAATCATCTTCTAAATTGTTTTTATAAAAAAAAATTATTCTGATTTCCCTCTGGGATTAATACAATATTATTCATTTCAACCATTTAATTTATTATTTGCTTGGCTGTCTTATTTGTGCCTTTTTTTGTATTTGTTATTTACTGACAGGTCATTTTAGGTCCACCTGTTCAAATGCTTGTTAACAGAAATATCTAATCAACCAATCACATGGCAGCAATGTAATGCATTTAGGCTTGTAGACATGATCAAAACTACTTCCTGAATTTCAAACTGAACATCAAAATACAAAAAAAAGGGGATTTAACTGACTTTGAACGTGGCATGATTGTTGATGCCAGACAGATGTTAGTATTTCAGAAACTGTTGATCTATTGGAATTTTCACACGCAACCTTCTCTAGGGTTTACAGACAATGGTCAGGGGAAAAAAAGAAGATAAAAGACAAAATGCGTTTTGATGCCAGAGGTCAGATTAGAATAGGCACAGTGGTTGGAGAAGCCAGTAGCACAAGACCCTGCCAGGCACTACTCCTGTCAGCTAAGAACAGAAAAATTGTGGCTTTAATTCACACAAACTTGCCAAAACTGGGCAATAGAAGATGGAAAAATGTTGTCTGGTCTGATGAGTTTCCATTTCAGCTGCTGTTTTCAGGTGGTAAAATCAGAATTTGGTGGAAACAACATGACAACATTAAGATCCATTTTTCCTTGTATCAAAGGTTCAGGTTGTTGGTGGTGTAATGGTGTGGGAATATTTTCCTGGTGCACTTTGGGTCTCTTAGTACCAATTGAGCATCACTTAAACATCACAGTCTACCTGAGTATTGCTGCTAATCATATCCAATTGTTTATGACCACAGGTATGCTTCTGATGGCCACTTCCAGCAGAATAATGCACCATGTCACAAAGTTTAAATCATCTCCTACTGGTTTCTTGAACATAACAAAGTGTTGTTCACTGTACTTCAATGGCTTCCAGAGTCACCAGATCTCAATCTGGTGTAGCATCTTTAGGATGTGGTGGAACAGGAGATTCTCATCATGAATGTGCAGCTGATAAATCTGCAGCTACTGTGCGATGCTGTCATGTCAATATGAAGCAAAATCTCCGAGGAATGTTTACAACACTTGAATCTATGCCACTTATAAATTAAAGCAGTTCCAAATGCTAAAGGGGGTCAAACCTGGTACAAGCAAGGTGTACCTAATAAAGTGCCAATGAGTGCATGTAGTCACATCAACATTTGGTATTTTGGCAGGAACAGGATTTGCAGAATAAATCTACAAACTTGCATCACTCTTGCATCACTACAGTAGTTTTAACCAGAGAGATAATTAAAAGAAGCTGGCTTTGTTCCAGCCTGTAACTGTCATTCATTACATTCTACAGCTCAGGGGCCTTGTTAGGGACTCTAAATAGCCTTGGAATCTGTGGATTTCCATATGGTAGCTAGATCATTGTCAAGACTTTAAGGGTAAAAAGAATTGAATGAGTTGTGTTTTACTTCTCATTTGCATAGGCTGGCTTTTAGACGATGAAATCAAAACTAAATGAAAACAACGTAAGTTTTCATTAATCTCTTTTCTTAATTATTTTTCTTGTTAGCAGTGGGTCTCAAACACATAGGAAAGCAAAGCCCTGACACTTATGACAATTATATGCAAAATAATATATACATATATTTAAAGGGGCAATGAGCCGAAATCCATCATTTCGAGACTGATGGAATTAAAATGTCTATGTGAGGAAATATCCACATACATGCACAAACAGAGCAGATAATCCCCCCCACCCCCCATTCTACTTAAACATGAACTCCCTAATTTCTGTCTTTTAGAATAAAGATATTAAAAGTAATAAATATCTGACTTGAGGCTACTGTAAGAAAATGATGTATTGGGGATCCAAACTCACCAGGAGCCAGCTCACCCATGCCCACAGAGGCCACCACCGCAACCACCCAGATCTGGGCAAAAAATAAAAAATAAATACATAAATACACATAAAGGACTTCATAAAATGATCCAGACCATAGCCATAGGGCTGCAGTGCAGGACCCCCAGCCACCAGAGCAGTCAACGCTCTGAACACCGAAGTTAAAAAAGAAAAAAACTTACTTTAGAATGTTCCACAAAAATATTGTTTTGTGTTTGCACTTCTATTTTCAGACAAGGTGAGTGTAGGGTGGAGGGAAGAGGTAGAGGGAGGTGTGGCTCATGACATGCAGCGCACAAAAGCAAGCCTTACGGTAAACAATTTAGCTTTTTTGCCCCATTAATGTATCAGCTCAAACTCAGTCAACTTATGTGACAAGTGGTTGGATTTTATCACAAACTTTTCAAGCATGTATTTCTACTTGGGTAGTGTGCTAGAGATGCTGCTTGTATACAAATACAGAGAAAGAGAAACACAGTTCGATTGCACCTTTTAAGATGACTTCTTTTATTTTAATTCTTGTGGATTTAAAGCTCAAATGGAAATAAATCATTTTTGGTGTTTCCTCTACTTTGACATCTAGACCGATTCTGACAACCCCAGACACCTGGGCCAAAACACACCTATGCTAGGCCTGATAATGCCACTTAATGGCTAAATATCATATCACAATATTCAAAAATTTAATATTTTCTTTTTTTTTTTTTTTTTTTTTTTTCTTTCCCCTTTCCTTTCCCCCCCCTCCACAGAAAGAAGGGTTGTTTTTTTTCCCTTTTTTGCCAAACCCTTTTTCTCCTCAAAGG
>JBAMHW010000007.1:8989880-9000905 GCA_037177495.1 Rhadinocentrus ornatus | reverse complement strand
CCATGCAACAAGGATGAAATGTGTGCTTGTAGGGGGGCCGTGATCACGCCGCACCCCAAAGCACCATGGGGAGACGGGGGGGGGATTTAATATTTTCGCCTGTGATAATCTGTACAGGGCATTTAGCTGAGCTGTTGCTATGGATACAGGCAGTTTTAAATACCCAGTGTTTGTCTAAGGTGTCCTCTAATGTAATCTTATAAATACCTGCCCACCTGTTTTTTGCCATCATAGAAATAATTTAATGACCGATTCATACTCATCACTAAACTACCTGATGGAGAATATTCTGTACACTTGATTCAAAAACAAACTTTTTGTTAGGCAGTGCAGCAATTAAAAACTTTAATTGTATGTGTGCATCTAAAATGTTTTATACTCGTAAAAAAAAATAAAAATCTGATGTTCCTTTTTGTTTTTTCTGGCATTGCATTATATGAAGACAGCCAAATTGGTCTGGGAAAGAAGCACTTAACATTGCAAGTGAAAAAAGAATTTAAAAAAAAAAAAAAAAAAAAACTGCCATGACTATCAAAATTTAAGTTTTCCTTCCAAGATACTTGTTGGTATTGAGAGGAAACTAAGTGTGCAGGCGGAACATTTAACAACAGTATTTAGACTATTGCCATTTTCTCAGGGTACTAATTAGAATTCAAATCAGAGGATGTACTGCCAATAAAATGTTCAGTCACCACATGCTGAAGAGAGGAGGACACTTTCACAGTCACTGCAGCTCCAATCAGTAACAGAGCTGAGGAGGAATTAAACAAGATTAAACTCCACGTATTAGTAGGAAACATACTGTGGGGGAAATAGAGTATTATGTCATGATAATAATTCTTTACAGGGAGTTCTTTTTCAACAAGTCTTTTGGATCTTTTAGGTCATTATTGCGTCATATGTTTTGGTCTGATGCTCATCCATGCCATTGTCATTTTTATTCATTGTATAGCTTTTAATTTTACAATTATGGATTGAACTTACCTGAATGTACTTTACTATTTTTATGTACTATCAAAAAAACCAATGTTTTTACTGACACTTCTATTTTTAATGATTGCTAGATAAAGTACAAAAAATGACAACTCTGTGAGACATGTTGAACGACAGGGTGAGACCAGACAAACTGGTGGAGTTGTCTTGACGGTGACTGAAGCAGAAAGAAGGACTCTGAAGAAACTGGGTGAACAATGGCCTCTGCATGGCACAGTCACCAGGCAGGATTGTTTTCACTCTGCTTTGCTCAGAAAACTTGTATAATTTCTCTAGGCTATGGCAGGGATAAACAGATCAGCACACCACACAATTAATCTTTTTTTAATTGCACTATTTTTTTTTTAATTAAAATTGCACTGACTGTGTTGATTTGGACTACCCTTTTGGCAACTTTTTGTTACGCGGGCAAGGTTTGTGGACCCAAGGAGTTGACCAATTTCTAGAACTGAGAAAAACAGTTGGTAGCAACAGAAGGGTCCTGGTGGCAGGTAGATGCAGCGAGCGGGCAGACAGCTGGTCCTTGGTCTGTAGAGGTTGAGGGGTGCGAGTGGCTCTGGAAGGCTGAAACTGGATTCCCCGGAAGACAATAATACTTTAACCCCAGGAACATGAGCAAGACGGAATGTCTGAATTTGCGAGAGACCAGATACCAAAGTTGTTGGTTCAACACTCTGGCGATGAGTGGAGGAAGGATTTGGTTTAAATGCTCTGCGGGTAGATGAGTAGATTGATGGCAGCTGTGCCCATGAACCTGTCTGAAGACCAACAGCGCCCACCAGCACCTAGAGGAAAAAAGGAAACTAACAAGGGCAGGCTCTAGAAGCCGAGTCCATGACACTTTTAGCTATGTATAATGATTTTCCTTTTATTTTTTAAGTTTCAATCTTTTTATGTATTCTGTTTCATTATTACTGTTAAAGTGTACTTTGATTTCCCTCTAGATCAATAAATCATTTGTCCATCATCTTTTGCAAAGATGTCATGCAGACCCTAACCATGTGTTTTAAAATTGCTAATCTAAGCTGCATTTTTATATATTTTTATCCATGGGGAACGGAGCCTGCCCATGGTTAAAATTTATAAAGATAAAAATGTATTATTAATCTCATTATTAAAATATCAAGTACAAAATTTTCATACTTTCAAGCAAAAACAGCATCTTTTGATACGTAAATGATGTATCAGTTAGTCAGAATTAATAAATACATAATTAAATGTGCTAAACTACGAGTGTAGTTACAAGGGCCCTTTGGCCAGAAACGTGGCAGCCAATTCACGCTTCTGGTCACTAGCGAACATTACACCAGTAAAGCTGACACTGCAGGCTAGGTGAATGAAGTGTCTTGCCAAAGCATGTGACAGATTGACAGGAATGAAGTGGGATTCAAGCTGCCAGAGTTCCAGTTATTGGACAACCTGCTCTACTTCCTGAGCCACTGCTGGCCCCACAACTGTGAATCTGATTGGGGGAAATTGAGATATTTGAGAAGACGATTTTTAATTTAATGTTTTAATGTTTTTAATTAATATCAATGCTACAGCAACTCTGTTATTTCTTGGATGCCTTCTCTGCATCAGGTGCTATATTTAATTGTAATCCAACACAGAGTAATAAAATTTAATCTAATGTTTCATTTGCATAACATGACAGGGATAAAAATTACTGTAAAACATTTAATCTAGCATAATTTTGTCTCATTATTTGATTGTGGGACGTCATGTTTTGCATTGCCAGGATTGTGACAGCTGGACATTGTTCTCTGAGCATTAACTTGTAGTTGAATCTAAATGTCATAGTTTAAAACTTCCATGTCAGCCACTGTTTGTGACTGACTTGAGAGTGCCGGAAAAACAAAAAAGGAGAATAAGCTCAACGCAGGTGATGAAAAACAAATCTCAACATTCACTATGAAATCTATAAAGAGAAGCTTCACATTTATAACTCAAGGCAGTTCTTCTTCTCTAGCATTAGTGCTAAATACAGCAACCACGCACGTATCTCATTTGCTACAGCTGATGGGCTGACAAAGCCCTGTGTCCCAGTTGCTCCTAATGAATTTGAATTGTTTTTTAAGGTAAAATTGATGCAATTCCACAAGCGATTAGTGTCCACCTACCAAGTCCCGGGCCTGGGCTGTGTTTCCAATCCCCTAATATCAGTTCTGACAGCATGTCCAGATTTAAGTCCATTAGCCAGAAAACCTTGGAGGAGCTGATGCAAGAGTTGTCATCCTGCTCTATCGATATACTTCCTAGAACCTTTTTTAAGTCTTTTCAGCAGCATGTTGTCAGACCTTCTGCAAATAGTCAACACATATTTTTAAAGTTAACTTTATTTGTCAGTACATATCTTGCCTGGTCTGTAAGGAATGTTTATCAAGGTTTGGTGGGGCATGTGCATTCATGTTAAAAAAGACTGAAATGTGCCGCAAAACACTGCAGGTAATTTTATACTTCCTGTATGGATAAGCTCTTAAAGAAACCTGCTCAGTGGTTGTGTGATTACCTGCACAAGAAGGGCTAAAATGTAACTAGGTTGAGTTCTTATTTGAGCTCAAACACCATCATAATTTGAATGCAGGCCAATTTTGTTTTAGATGAAAAAAATTAGAAAACATCACATGGCAACATCGGAGATGGAGGTAAGGTGCATATGCAGGATGATGAGGCAAGAAGCTAACTCTTTTTAAACAAAAGGCACTGCACTGGCAGGATAAAAATGTTATTAAAATGAAAGTAAGTATGAAAACAAATAACAGACTAGAGTCAAAGTAGAGCAAGAGTGCCACAATGAAGACCCAGTACAGAGTAGATAAGTATCTGGCCATGAAGAGAGTAAACCAACTAGTATTTATAGACAGGGAGAACATTGCAAGCGAGAAACAAGTAAGTTTATCAGGAAACAGAACCCAACTGCACCAAACGAGCAGGAAGTAAACTAAACTGGGGATGGGATCTTCAAAATAAAACAGGAAGTATGACAAACTAGAATACAAATTTACCCAGAAAAGAGAATCATAAAAGACAAATCTTACAAGAACAAGAGCAAAAACTGTGTATTTAATATCACATTTCATGTACAGGACAAAGTGCTTTACATAAAACAAAAGCATTACAGACATTAAGAAATAGTAAAATCCATTAATCAATCAATCAACCTTGATTTATATAGCACTTTCTCATACCCAAGGGTACCCAGAGTGCTGTACAGATAAAACAACAACACATAACACATCAGACAACAATAAAACAAACAATAAAAATAAATTTAATTAATTTAAAAGGCAGAAACACACAGCATGAATCATAATAAAATCATAAATTAAATTAAAATCATTAAAAAGAGATGTTAAAAAGTTTCCGTGCAGAATTCATTCATAGGCACACGAGAAAAGAAATTTTTTAACCTGGATTTAAAAACGTCGACATTTGGTGAAAGTTTAATCTCCACTGGCAATTTGTTCCACTTGTTTGCAGCATAACAGCTAAATGCTGCTTCTCCATGTTTAGTCTGGACTCTGGTCTGGACTAGTTGACCAGAGTCTTTGGATCTAAAAGCTCTGCTAGGTTTATATTCTCTGAACATATCACAGATTTATTCTGGGCCTGAACTGTTCTGGGATTTGAAAACGATCAGAAGGGTTTAAAATCTATTCTGTGACTAACTGGAAACCAGTGCAAAGATTTCAAAACGGGTGTGATGTGTTCAGATCTCTTAGTCCTGGTTAAAACTCTAGCAGCAGCGTTTTGGATGAGCTGCTGATGTTTAATGCTCTTTTTAGGAAGCCCTGTTAAAAGACCATTACAGTAATCAAGTCTATGGAGATGAATGCATGGATGAGTTTCTCTTGGTCTTTCTGGGAGACGGAACTTTTAATTCTGTTTATTTTTCTAAACTGGTAAAAAGCTTCTTAGTGACAAATTTGATGTGGCTGCTGAAAGTCAGATCTGAGTCTATCAACACTCCAAGGTTACTTCGTCGGTGATTTTAAAAGCCCGAGTCTCCAGCTGTTTACCAATGCTGACCCTCTTCTCTTTGCTACCAAACAGAAAAATCTCAGTTTTGTTTTCATTTAATTGTAGAAACATTAAATGGAATTACAGGAATTATTTTACTCTATAGTAGTCAGTCACAAGACGTCTCTTTGTTGCTCAGTAGTATTTTTGCTAATTAATCATCATGTCAAGCTGCAGCTTGTTCTAGAAAGCCATCTAAACATTTCTTTTAAAGAATTAAGAGGTCAATCCAAAAGCTTCATTAAACTTTCGATGTCTGATTCGGCATGTCTCCACAGCTCTTTTTGACACTGCTTTCACTTCAAGTGATGGAGTGTCATCATTGATTCCAAAGCTTAGCCAAGGATCAGGGTTTATAGTGTTGGACTTGCCTGCGGCAGTGGGTTTAGGGTGCCTCTGACACACGACTCAAGAATCTCTGAATCCTTGAACTGACAGCGCACAGTTTGCTGCCTGCTGACATTACAGCAATGTCAGTTTTTTACATGCAACACAATAATATTGCTGAATAATACGCTGAAAGAAAATAAAAAATCATAGCAAAATGCTTCAAATCTACTACTCTAGGAGACCACATTTATTATGCAGTGATTATATAGAAATTAAAAACAATGTCTTTACTGATCGGTTTATAATAGAAACATATATTTTGGTGGAACATCACATGGTTTGTACACTTAAGTAAACACAACATAAACTCATAATTCTAAGGTTTTATACAAGGACAAAACATAAAAGAATCTACTGCTTAAAAGATAACGGGAAAGGATAGCCAAATCATTAGCATATAACTCAGATTCAGTCACACTTCTGGGATATCCATCTGTCCAGTTAGGAAGTAATACTGATCAACTGCTGTTGTACAAATGGAACAGCAGGTGGAAATGAAAGGCAATTAGCAAGACAACCCCTATAAAGAAATGGTTTTGCAGGGTGTGGCCACACACCAATTCCCAGTCTTCTTCCTTTCTGGTGGAGCTTAGGCCCTGTTTGCATTTTGCCAGTGCCCTCACCACTCGAAGCAACATGAGGCTGCCCCAGAAGTTGCTCAGGAAGTGCAGCTCATCCAGGATGGCGTACTAATGAGCGCTTTGGCAGGACGGTTAATTGTGTCTCCCAGCAAACTGGTTTGAGAGCCTGAAATCCATAAGTGGGGCCTGTGCTCACAGCCCAACACTGTGAAGCCTGACTGGCAGTTGTCAGAGAAATCTGGATTGGCCATTGGCACCCTGTGACCCCAGTGGTCAAGGCCCACCCATTCACAAGTCAGGCCCTCCCACCCAGCCTTTTTATATTAATTTATATCCTATTTATATCATCCAGCACTAGAGTTTATTATCACTTTTTACTGTTTGAGTGAACTTCTGGAAGCCAGTTGAAAGTGCACCTCTGAGCCAAGTAAACTAGACAAGTTTGACCAGTAACGCTTGGTTTTATCAACAAACTTTCAATGAAACGGCTCTGATTGGATTCCCAAGACAGCTGGAATCCTCCATTTTCTACACCAACTACCATCTCTCCAAGCCAGGAGATCTCAGAGTTCCCGATTTGCTTTGGACGAAGGACTTTGTGGAAAAAGTCAGACATACTGCATACATGCAGTGTGTCTGTGTCTGCAGATTTTGACCATACCAACTTTCTTACACACTGCAGCTTTAAACTCTAAATTTGATTCCATTTTTCTGGTTCTTAAAATCCCATCCAATAACATTAAAGCCAATTTTCCAATCGGCTACACCTAAATCCTTGAACAAATTCCCTCTCAGCCTCCCGTTAGTCCTGACTGAAGTTAACTAAGTTCTGCTGACTAATTTAGTAAATTTTCCCATATACCAAATCTTATAGAGTACCCTAATATCATCTTTCATATGTTTATTTTGGTTTAATTTAATTAATTTTACTGACTTTAATTCACCATTAATGTGTACAGTTCTACTGTTTTCTTTAAGCTGATTTACCCTTTCGGCCCCACCGGAAGTGCCATTAAAAGGTCCTAAGGCGATTTTGATAATTTCATATTTTCTGCTATGTCATGCTTTCTGATGTTAATTAGATTATTGGTGGTAAATAAATTGTTTGCATTATGGTAATTCGGCATAGTTTTTCTGAAAAGAGTATAGAACCTTCAGATGAGAATTCACGTCTTTGGTAATGAAATGTTGATTTCAATAATTTCTTTAGTAGTCTCCACTCACAGTTTCCCTTCTGAGTCGTGGAATTAATCTAAAACGAAGGGTGGTGCCCCCAAACAAAGCAAACTTTGAACAAAATGAGGATTATTATTTAATATCAATTTTATATTAATATTTCATAGTTTGGTATTATGCAACATGTGCATGTAATCACCAAATTCTATGATAATTTAAAGAACATAATTCATTCTTTAAGTTATTGTGATATTTAGTGCAATGTCATTAACTAGTTTCAGTGAAGTAGACTGATACCTTTGGACAATAGACATAAGAAAGCGATCCAATGTCAACGTGAAGAAAGGGGCTGATTTGGGTGCTTCCTTTGGTGTTGCAAGCTGTTGAGTTGAGTGACAAAGTCCGACTACTTTGGTCGGAGAGTTTAGTTGATCAGGGTCAGCCTGGATGCCTAGAGGTGGTGAAAAAGAGAGGTGGAAAAAATGGATTGGAAGAAAAGTAAACGAAAGGCACACAGAGATAACTCCCAGGAAGGTGATATCAATTATAGTGATTACGCTAAAACACAAAGAGAAGAGCAGGGTAAGTAGGAGGGATTTTGGATGTTTAATAGAATGAAAGAAGGTTCTGGGTTCTCTGTTGTTAATCCACTTAGGCTAGCAAAAGAACTTTAAAAAGAGCTTGTTGAATTACTAAATGTTTATATTATGAGGAATGGGGTACTGGCTATGGTGTCCAGAATGGCTGCACAGCAAACTACAGAGGATCACCAACCTATTGGGCAAATGTGTTGAAGTCTTGAAGCCACAGTTGCAGGTAAAGGGAATAATTTATGATGTCTAAAAGAGAAAAATATGATTTTGGTGAAGCGCATGGGCAACGCTGAGAGTTAAAGAGGTTCCTTGCCAGTTCTCATTACTTTTATTGATGGTGTTTTACCTGCTAAAATGCAGCTGGGGTTTACAAGTTATACTGTCAAGAGTATTAAAAACTGGTGAGGTGTTAACAAATGTCAACTGTATAGACATGTGTGTGTAGAGGACAGCTTAAATGCAGGAGATGTGGTAAGAATCATGATAGGATGTGTAGAGCCATTGCAGAGCCATTGCAGTGTGGTAATTGTGGAGGGGATTATCCAGCTTTTTCAAAGGACGCCCACAATATGTTTAAGTGAAGAATATTGAGATGGTTAGGAGAGGGAAAAAAAACCTGTGCTGAAGCAGTTTTGTAATCCCAGGGTACGACTGCAAGATAGAAGATCAAGAGGGGACTTCTGGTTAAGGATGTGCAACCTTCATTAGAAGAGGGATTTAGTGTCATAGGATATAAGCAGATATAGCCATTGAATGTGTAATAGCAGAACTGTGGACAACTAAAGGGAAAGTTACACTTGTTATTGTGTATAATCCTTGTGTTAGATTAGATGGAAGATGCTTCAAAGAAATATTGGATGAGATAAGTGGCCCAGTGTTTGGGCACGAGATTTAAATGCTCCTAATGAGTTATGGGGGAGTAGGATGACTGATAGGGATGTTTGAGTAAAAACTTTATAAATCTGTATAACTTGGTTGTTTAAAATGATGGGTGACCTACATGGTTTGGGACAGGTTGGATGAGATTGTCCTCTACTGATGTTACATAAAACAATAGGAAGTGATCATGCACTGATAATTAGCAGGTTTGGCAGACAGATTATTAAGGGATCAATCGAAAGAGCCTCCCCCAAGATTTAACTCTAGAGAGCCAACTGGTTGAAATACAGAGAAGCTGTTGACAGGGAGTTGTGCAATATAGACAGTGACTTGGATGTGACAAATGATAATTCCTGTCCTCCAGTGTGAGAATGGGCAAGCATAGAGTAACAAGGTCTTTCAGAGCATCTCCGGAGTGGACCAAGGTGAGTTTCACGGTATTTTACTCCAGCTTTACTCCAAAGAATGCTTGTTAGCCTGCTAGCCCGCTAGTCTATCCATACGATAGATGAAAATCTGGACCGATTTCATATTTTAATCTATTACCATTGTCTGCCTTTCAGCTCTTATACTGTAGATTAGAATCTGGAACTTACTTTAAAAAACTTTTTTTTTTCCTACAGATTATATGCCCCATCGGGTGGAGAAATAAGTGATGGTAGGTGTACAGCACACCCTCCTTCCATCCTTCCTTCCCTCCCTCCTTCCATCCATTCTCGCTTTCTCTCTTTTTTATTTATTTCTCTTTCCCGGCAGAACCACCAAGGCCCTCAAGTGCCCGATCTGCAGCAGCAAGCATTTTGTACGGCTGGACAAACACTGCACGGCGTTGCACAAGCTGTACATGGCCGAGGACAGGGAGCCCTTTATGATCAAGGCCCAAGCATGCTGCCATCGAGCAGGAATTCAAGGTGCTGAGGATGTCCGAGCCCGACCAGCCCATGGTGTCCACGCTGGGAGAGCTGAGCTGCAACCCAGATCCGGATCCTGATGCCTTCCGAGACTGATGGATGGTTTCCACCCCCGAGCGGCCCAGGCCGCCCCCCACAGAATTTGCTGGTTTTTCCAATAGGAACTTTATCTTAGTGCCCCCTGTGCCCAAGCTGACCAGGTCCCACTCTGCTGGGTCCCAGGGACCCAAGTTGTGAACACAATTAGTTTAGATGGAAATCTGGTCCAGAATTCAATCTATCCGGACGCCCGCCACTCGGTGGCCATTTTGATATGGTGCCTTTCACTTTTGTTGTCCTATTTGGACGAGAGCGGTGTCTAAAAATCTGGCCGGAGCCCTTAAGTCTGATGGGGTGGCACTCATAATTTTTGGGGGCCCCCGGGGCCCGTTTTCCCGAATTTGGAACCAAATTCCAAGTTCTGGAAAAGTACTTCCAGCAGCGAAAGTGGGTGAGTTTTTGTCGGAGCGTAATAATCCAAGGTTGTTGTTCACCTTTCAACAAGTTTATTAGCCTTTCTTTATAAAATGTGTGTCATAATACTCATTCTCAGAGTTGGAATATGGAGAGGGTAATCTTTTAAACTTACATGTTAGGAGGCTGGGAACATGTAGGTGACGCTGGTGGCAGGTAAGTGACGTCAATGCTGTAGATGATGTAGTTCCGGTGAGATGGTAGATTCAAACTAGGTGCGCTCAAACATTTATGCATTCATTCATTTGTATTTTTTGCTAGCCTAATCAACGACAGAATTTTCATTGGTAAACTGAGCAACAGGTCAACCCCCTCCCCAACTCATCTAAGGCCAAGAGGCAGTGAAACGAGGATTCACCTGGAGCTATTTCATCACTGGGGAACGACGCTATCCAAGCGCTATCCAAGTCACTGGAGTTTAGCCAGAAGCACATAGAAGCCTTCACTGCGGAGAACGCTGCCTCATTGAGTCAGAAAAATCCCTCAACAAGGGCTTGACCAGACTCTCTGGGGAAAATAAAAAATTCAAAGAAATGGTGATGGATTGTGCAGGCACAGAGCATGAGAGAGAATTTAGTGTTTGCGGGGATTCCAGAGCAGACACTGGAGGACCCTGAGACTGCAAATGATTGAGACTGAACTCCAGCTTCAGATCTTTCTAACAAGCCCTGATCATCTCTATGCGCAAAGGACTCTGGGTAATAACCCCATGCATGACGTGTGAGATGTCTAAGACAGCCTCAGTTTCTCCTGTCACTCATTCTCTTGCAGTTTTCTGATTAAGCAGAGAGCGGAGTGTCAGGTGTGGGATTATTTTTATATGATTTGCATATGTAAATGTGGGCGTGGACAGGGAGGAGTCGGGAACTCCAACACGTGCTCTCTGTTCCATGTTGGTTGGGATGTAGAAAGGAAACGTGCTTGGATTCAGACGTCTGGATTTCTTCATGCGTACGACATTTTCTGGAT
>JBAMHW010000007.1:8975160-8989780 GCA_037177495.1 Rhadinocentrus ornatus | reverse complement strand
CATGGATAACACCATTGACAACTATTTCCATGCCTTGTGGTCCTGCACACCCGTTCACAGGTTTTGGCTCCAGGTTTTTTAAGACATGTCAACCTGGTTTAAATGTAATATTCCTGCAAATCCCACACTGTGTCTACTAGGTGACTTGAGTGACATTAATATAGCAATTAACTCGGCACACATGATACGCTATCCTTGTGAACTGGAAAACCAAAAATAATCTGTGTATTCAGCCGTTTAGGAATCTCTTAGTAGACCACATCAGTAGTGAGACAATGTCTGCCTCCTCCTCCTCAAAGAACCAGTTAGCTGAATCATATTCCCTCTGGTCCCCTGTGATTGGTTCCATCACTTAGTATAGGTGGAGGACTGTGACCTTGTCGCTTTGACCATCGGACCCCAGAGGGGCTTCTTTCTTCTGGTTAATGGGAGGACTTCGGGAAAACCCACCTAGATACCTTCGCTTGATTACAGGCAACTGCATCCTGATCCCTTGGTGTCAAATAAGCTAAACCACGAACTCCATCTGCTTATAGCTGGTGCCTTTAAAACTCTAAATTAAGTTCCCCTTTTCTTGTTCTTAAAGTCCCCTCCAATCTCATTGAATCCAATTTTCCAATCGGCTGCACCTAAATTCCTAAACAACTTATTTTTAACATCCCGTTAGTCTTGACTAAAGTTAACTAGATTCTACACACTTATTTAGCTGAACTTTTCCATAGTTCAACAAAATTTTATAAAGTACACAGATATCATCTTTCATATAATGTTTATTTTGGGTTTAATTTAATTGTTTTTCTGACTTCATTTTACCATTACTCTGCTCTGTTTGTACTTTTTTTAAGCTTTCCCAGGAAGTGCTGATCCCAAAGTGACACTGATAATTTCACATTGTTTGCATTATTGTAATTAATAATAATAATAATTTAAAAGTTTCTTTATAAAAATATCCACCCACGGTTTCCCTTGTGGGCCTTGGAATTAACATAAAAGATGGGTTAGGAATAGAAAGATGGGATAGGAAAAGGGGCATGACATGGACTGAGGCTGTGGCAGAGGTTGACCAGGGGCAAGCAAAGAACATTAAAGACTGATGTTATCTTCTGTCTTGTGTAGAAATTTTTGTCTAGTTTAGTTGGAAGTGTCATATTTTTCTTTCTTTTCCAAGATCAGCGAGATTAACAAAATGCCTCAGATGAGTTTCTGCAGCTTAACATTTCCATCATTTTCACAAATAGAATAAAGATTTCACGAATCAGAAACTTAATTTTTATGACTCTAAGATGATGTTTAGGATATTTCAGTCCATGTTTGAAGAGTCTAAGTGTTGTAGTTTTTTCAAAGGACCTGGTCTAATGTGGTGCAGGTTGAAAAATTCCATGGAATCACCCTTTACACATACCACGAATCAGAAGTTAATATAAACACCATTGTGGCTGGAGCAGTTCCTATATGACAAAGGCACTGATGCCATGGGCTAGTCTGCCCATGCAAAAGACATGAATTCAGTTGAGCACATCTGGGCAATCACGTCTCATTCCTTCCACAGAACTGACTGTCCAGAGGTTGACCGATGCCCTGAGCCAGGTCTGGGAGGAGATCCCTCAGGAGAACATCTGGAGCATGCCCAGACATCGTAAGGACTAAATATAGGCATGGGGAGGTCACACATATTTGTGAACCTCAAATTGTCTTATTTTAAATAGGATTCTGAATCCAGACCACGATGGGTTAATGTTTTTGATTTTTATTTATCATTCTTATATTACTTTGTTCTAAAACATTTCACTATGAATAAATAAATATTTTCAACTGGAATTTTTAATACATCAATATTTAAGATGGGTTGTTTAATTGTTTGCTTTATTGTTTTGAGCAGTCTGTGTATTATCTAACCTTTAACAGTAATTTGTAGAGCCACCTTTTGCAGTATTACTTAAAGTAAGTTTTGTGTATCATGTTATTCTCTTAATGATTGTAGAGAAATTTTAAAGGGATTTACAATGTCCATTCAGTTCAATGAGGTTTGCAGCATTGCTTTGAACATTCTCTCTCTATGTTTTCTTACACTAATCAAATTCAGCCGAGTCTTACCTTTGGTATACAGTATAGAGGAGTTCATGGTTGTCTCGATGACTAAAGGGTGTCCAGTTCCTGTGGCTGCACAACAAGCCCAAATCATCAGCTCTCCACCACTTTGCTTGAAAGTTGGTCTGTTTGTGCTTATAGGCTTCCTTTTAGTTTTTCTCCAAACATTTTACTGTGCAAACCACACACCTCCATTTTTTGCATCTGTTCAAAGGATATTGTTCCAGAGATCTCATGGTTTGTTCCGATACAGCTGTGCAAACCTAAATGTTACAACCCAATTCAGGGGTATGAGAGGCGTAACAAAAGGAGAACTGCAGCCAGATGTAAAATAAGTAAGCTAACAGATTTTATTGTTACAAGTAGAAATGTAGAACAAACAAATGGTGGTAAATAAGTGTTGGGGTTAGCATAGCTGCTCAAAGCAAAAACGCAATAAGAAGAAAGAAAAAACCCTAAAAATTATTACTTTCCAAAATTAAGAATGCATACTAATTTCCCACACACTGTAATCGAGCAGGTACTCCTTTTCTACAACTTTATTGTACTAATAAATACCTCTGACTCCATGGGTTTTTCTCTTCTCCTTCAGAGTGGATTGCAGGCCAGTGAAAACAAACTACTTCTCTACTGTTTCAAATACTTGTTAAATTAGAAATGTGCAAACAAAGCTCTGTTCTGAGTCCTTGTTTTCTATCCCTGGACTTAATACAGAAATGGAGTCTGTTGCCTGCTACAGCCAGAACTTACTCTAACTGAACTACTCAACCCATATTTCTGGTCCTTCTGGCTATACACAGTTTTGCTGACTAATGCTGGAGTTGTAAGTATTGAGCCAGCTGCAGCCACAGGTCTTGCGACCTCCATCCACTTCTGTTCTGTAAAACAGGAAGAAAAGACCATACACAGACAAACAAGTGATGTCCTCTGGAGTCAAAATCAGCCAGTTGAAAGCAAAAACCAGCAATAACTAAACAGATGAACGAAAAACTGGCCTACTAATCAAAGTTAACAAAAAGTGAAGCAGTTCCAGTAGCTATGCTTATATACAACTCTATATCCAAATTACAATTACAAAATTAACCTAGCCCAACACATTCTAACTTTGACTACTCTAACAACTTTAACTTTAACTAATAAAATTGAAAGAGAAGGTAAAAGGGCTTTACAAATTACTAAACAAGAAAAATAAAGCAAGACTATCAGTCAGGAAAAAAAAAAATAATAACACCAAGCCAAAGATTTTTAACACTGTGGGAAAAATACTAATCTGTCTAAACAAATACCACCACACATGATCCAAGTCACCAAGTTCAACCAAGCGAAGGTCAAACTGTCTGTGCAAACAGTTGCCAATGACTGAGCAGTCGCATCAGTCTTTTATTTCCCGGTGGAAGGCAGCTGGAGCGAGGATTGGACCAGCAATTATCCAATCAGGTGTGACAGTACCAGCCAAGTCCAAACAGGCAGCAGAGGGCAGGCATTTACACGCAGAATGAGCCCCAGGTGAGTGACAACCATAGCATAAACCATGCCACCATGTTCTTTTTTTAAAGGGTTTTCTCTCAGTCTCTCAGAGGTCATACTTGCTCATTTTTCTTTTTCTTTTTTTTATGGTCATGAATTTTAACATCTTGTTTACCAATAGTACCCCCTTAACTCTACTTTAATTCAGCTGACACCACACCACTCCTGGGCTCGATTTTTTCCATTTCCATAGAGGGCAATTTAGGCCATGTTCACTGTGGGTGGGGTCATCTTAGTAAGGTGGCTGGTAAGTGTCGTGAAGTAATTTGTTTGTCCCACACACGGAACAACAATGGAGGACATCTAGCTCGTGATTTACATGCTGCTTGGTTTATTGCCAACGTTATCCACAGATGTGGCTTCGGGTTTAAAGATGGCGGGGTCAGGAGTTGTGTAATGTGGCCTGCTATGTGTCTTGACACATCATGATTTTGGGCCTGGCGCTGCACCCTTATGGACTATAGGTGCTAAAAAATATATCTGTTGCCCTGGGAAAATTCTAATGGGAACACCTCCAAATCAGGAGGAGTGGTGTTAGGCTGAACTAAGTGGGTACTAGTGGGAAAGGGCCATAAGATGATTTTTGGTGTCTTTCCTCCCCAGCACAGTGTTAACACACAGCTGAATACTCCAGAGTAGTAAACTGCAAAAATCCTTTTATACATGCTTTCACAGTGATGATCAGTTAATCTACTGCATTAAATTAGCTGCACTTGACTGCTACCCTGCTAATTGATAAAGAAGCTCTAAGGATGGTTGGTAAGGACCAGGTAATGGTTTGAAATTTCCAGATATGTAAAACATTACAGTGGAAAAATGTTGCTACTTTTTTTCAGTGTGTTTCATTAAGCCACTAACAGTACAGCTCAGTTTTCCAGTTCAGAAACTTGACTGAAGTTTCTCTTGTTTTATTAAAAATGTACCTTTTAAATATCTTATTAATAATTTGAATTGTAAATCCATCTTAAATTGTGCAAATTGTACAGAGAGACTAGCTTGAACCATACTCAAGTGTTTGTTTAACCCTTTGGCAATTCCAGTGGGTCACAGGAGGGAAAGTAGATGTTCCTGCAAGATGTCATCGGGTGAAATACCAGATGATGAAGTAGACTTAAGATAGTGGGAGGAATGTTATCATTATATGTTATATGTACTTGATTTGCATGCAAGGGTGATAGTAAAAAAACAAAGCAAAAACTGTTTCTCCGCTATGCTTGACCAGACAATAGTCTCTGCTTGTGGTGGTTGGGAGATGGGATGTTGAACAGCAACAAACTGCAGTCACATCAAAAACATGGCAGGTAATTCATTAAGGTGGAGACATGATGCACGTTAGAAAGTTCACCCATGGGGGCAGAATAGTTATTAGAACAACAGGAGATGGAGGTCAGGAGTGGTGGCAAAGCTTCATTACATCTAAGAGTAATGGATTCAGATCCAAAGACACCACAGCAACATGGCAGATGTGGATGATTGCTGGCCAAGTGACACTGGAGGACAAATTGTGATTCTAAACACCATGAGGTTTGACAGATGGTATATCTGGCTTTGCTGCTTATGCATTAGTTTGTATATGATGAGCATAATTGTTAAGACGAGACAGAAGTAGTAAGAAGTAGGAATTGAAAAAGCTGTCCATTAGTGTGACAAAGAGTGACAAAGATTTCCACTTGCACTGCAGGATCACTGTTGCTTTATGAGTTTTTTTCTTGGGTAGGGCACCTGGGGTACACTTTGGTCAGAGAAAGAATTGTGTCAAGGTTTGCTGTGCTTATGCATAATGACTTTTTTTTTCTATGTAAATTATTAAAACAAGTGTTTCACAATACAGTGATACCTCGAGATACGAGTGCACTGACATACAAATTTTTTGAGATATTCGACAAAATTTTTGCCTTGAAATACAAACAAATCTTTGAGATACGAGCATCCGAGCCGACACCGCCGAAACAACGATCCCCAACAACCACGTGTGAGGAACGAACATCTGAGCCGACGCCACCTAACAAAGACCTACAACAACAACGTGTGCTCTGTTTCCCCCAACTCCTCCCTCAACCTCTGTGCGCATCTTCCGTTAGCTCAAGTCGTCTGATCTCCTAGGTAAATAATACATTTTATAGTAAAACCAGTTAATTTTTTTAACATTCTCTTTTATTACTGTATGATTTTATGCAATATTTGTCATTTATAAATACAGGTACTGTAAATTTTTCATATTCAAAACACATAAACAAAACAACTGGAGTGGAATTTTGCGAGCTGGAATGGATTAATGGGATTTAAATTCATTTAAATGGAGAAAATTGCTTTCAGATACGAGCAAATTGAGATACGATCAAGGTCATGGAACAAATAAACTCGTATCTCGAGGTATTACTGTACTTAATTTGCCAATGAAAACTGTATTTAGTCTATTGTTGTTAAACTGTCCTACTTTTGATAATGGGCCTAAACGATTTTTAAAAATAATTTTAATTGCAATTTTTCTGTCCTTTTTTTTTCTGTAAATGCAGCATGTAATGTACTACTCTATGTTGTTCTGCATCATCTTTACGATGTTCTAGATCAAAATGCAGAATTCATCCAGCATCATTTCACCAACCATCTACACATTTTTACATAGTGATAACATCTGTCATAAAAAACCCCAGATGTTGACAATTGAAGTTAAACAGCTGATATTGATTAAAAAACTGATGATCTGGCAAAACCACATTTTCTTGGCCCCCCTTCAAAACCTTTTTAGACCCACCCCTGCATAGCTGAAGTGTAAATGCTGTCATAGGGGTGGTTGGTTGGGTTGGAAATTGCCTGGGAATTGAATCCTTTCAGGTTGATTGCTGTCAGCTGCAGGAGGTGTGGCGAACTGTTTGGATTCTCTCTCCACCACACCTGGTGGCTAGCATATCAAGCTGCAGGCTGCAGGATTTCCTTGCCAGATCATCTGCTCTACCAGACCGGAGACTGCTCCAGTAAAGCTGTTGCTAGCCTTTTTTGCCTACCCAGTCTGCCTGATCTTTGTAGTCTTCACCAGCCCTTGCCTGCTCGCCGTGGATCTAGCCTGCCTGATTCTGGCAATCTGCATCAGCTCCTATCCGCTCGTCTCTCGCCTGGCCTGTTTGATCCTCAGCGGTGTTCCCGGAGTTCGGCCTGCTTCTCTGCTGCCCTGCCTGCTCTCCCACCCAGTACGGAGACCCTTGGATTTCCCTGCCAGTACTCCCTAGTCCTGGATCCTGGACAACCGCAAGTAGGACAGGTTCAGTATGCTACAGGATCCCGGTCCAATGAATTGCACCCTGTCTGCATTAACTTTGATTCTCCTTTCAGACCACAGTCTCCAGAAGACCTGCCTCCTTTGTGCTGCCGTACCTGCCAATAAAAAGATAATATCACATCACCTTTATAGTTTCTGTGGTCTGTGTCTGCTCCTTGGGTCCATCCCCTGTCCGGCATTATGACAAATGCTTTCTCTACTTGTCAGCTACTGTGTTTGGGAAGTCCTGCCAAAAACAATAATTGCTGGTATGAACCACTATATTCCTACTTGTAACCTGAACAATAAACAAATGCTACAAGAGAGACGGTACTAGCAATAGAAAAGCAGATCAGCTGATCACCGCCAGCCGTCATAATTCATGGAACAGGAGACCACTAGACCAGTCACATTTGTGCATATAGCAGGAAAAAAAAACAGCTTCTAGATGGTGAGGAGAGAGAAATATTTACAAGACGCACAATAACATCCATCCATGCACCTTAGTGCTTCATTATCCAGATTGCTGCCTAGAAATTCTCTAACTTTGCATTCTTACCTCTGCTACTGGGAGTTAAGAGGTTTACATTTGGACTTTCGGGTGTAGCGTTAGGTGTGTGTTATCCACAAAGTCCAGAATCTCAGCTAACAGCTCAGCAAAACCATTTCTGTGACCACCAAATACAGCTAAGACAACAGTTATAGACCAGGTACACAAAGTCTGAAAAATATGGAAACACAGATAATGTCTCCCCGTGTCCACTCGACAACGCAGACAAACGACACTTCTACTGAAAGCTCACGTCTCAGATTCCACAGCTGGAAGTTTCATCTCGCTATGAACAAGATTCACCAAACCAGAGGCAGAAGAAGACCCAGTTTATGCTTCACGTTTGTAAAAAAAGTCAGAAAACATGTCTTACCTTTGCTCAAAAAGTTTCTCATTGTCTTTTGGGAGCAGTTTCCCATCCAAACATCTCGATGTTCTGCCCATCTGAATGGGTTTTGACAGACAAAAAGAAACGTTGGTTCTTTTTCTTCTTAACTTCCGGACAGAAAACTTCTCTTCATTTTAATAAACCCGCTCTCTCCCGATTACATCAGACACCGGGTCAGCAGGGAAGGGAGAAGGGAGACGTGGACTGCATGTTTCTGTGATCAAAGCCAGTAAGCAAAAGGAAAAAAAAAACAAAAAAAACCTAAATGCACGATTTAAAAAATGAACGTGCGATTAACGTGTTAAAGTGCCTATATATATATATATATATATGTATATATATATATATATATATATCAACTGGAAAGACTAAAGAAATAATCAAATTTCATTAAAACCATACACACACACATACACGTTCTAAAAAGAAAACCTCTGCAATTCAAATATCTATCATGTCTATTTCTCTCCAAGCCACAAGGCTAAGACTTAATATGATTAATATGTGCGTTCTTCAAGCTAGAAGAGTGATATCATTGAGGTGGAAAAATATTGATTGCGTCACTTCAGTTATGTGGTTATGGTAAATGCCATTGCAGCTTGGGTGTACTCAGTGGTTGGAGGATTAATTTTTAAGGACTGCAAAGAAATTTGAGATGCATTTATGCTAGTACTCAAAGGTTGTTCTGCTGAAATGAACAAATGACAAAGAACAAACCTGAACACATATAAAAACATTAATATATTGTGTTACTGTCATCAAATTCAAAATGAGCTAATATTTACAATGAAGTGGTCAAATCTCACCTTCAACATATGAAATGCTGCTTATGTGCTTTTCGCTCCATACACCATTCCCATATGGAAATAACACATGGCTTTATGAGATTTGCAAATTAATGTATTCTGTTTTTAGATTTCACACAGCATCCTAATTTCTTTGGAATAGGGGTTGTACTTGACTTGTGTCAGTATTGGTTGGAGTGAAGTGAGATATACGATTAAGATATTACCAGTAGGGATGACCTTCAGTAGTTGGCTCACCTTGTGTTTTAGGATTATATCCCTTGGTTAAATTGGCCACTGATGACCTCATAACAAAAATGGGTCAGCTGCATCAGTTTTAGGATCTGGGATTGAAATGTTAACAGTGACTTTCTAAGTTCCAGTAAATTGCCTTGGCTAAAAATACTTCTGATACAAAGCAACTCTAAAATGAGTCCAACTCACTGAAACTCATACATTTTTAAAGAGTTTTTGAATGAATTATAAGTTACATATAATTTTTCATAAATATCTAACACATTACTACGCTGTAAAAGGCACAGCTTTAAAACTGCTGTTAGATAGCAGGGTGAAGGCACTGGTGTCTTATTCATTTAAATGATTTGTTCAGAAACAAGCTGGCTTGGCTCAGCACAAAATGAGGAAGCACCAGACAAAGAAGTGGGTATCAATATACACATGGCTGCTGGCTTTTTATATCATGCGGTATGTGTAGGTTTTGCAAGAAAAAAAACTACATGACCGATAGGTAGAGGGATACAAAGTGAAACAAGGATTACTCATTTTCTTCTTCTTCATAGCCTCTGCAGTCTCTCATGATATGACCCTTTTAATGGATTTTCTCATCTTTTTGTGTGAAGTAATATGATATGCACACAGCTGAGTGTGAATAGTACAGCATAGGGTAGGGGCAGATTGGGAGATGGCTCAGGTGTAAATATAACATGATTTCACCAGCAACAATAAAAATGCGTCAATTCTTCCTGTGGCTGGTCCCATTCATGGCACAGAACCAGTGCTCAGATAGCATCTACGGTGCAGCAGTGGTTCGCATGTCATTGCAATCTACAATTTAGATCAGTCTACAACAGTCCTATAATTCAGATACATATGCTGTGGAAGACGTCATTTTAAACAGAATGCAGAAACTTGAAATCTTATAAACAATCATTTTATTCCTATTAGAAGATAGAAAAAATATCAACTATAAAGAGTAGGATGAACAGTATGTCTTCTTAATTTAACAATAGTCTCTAAATATCTGGAAAAGATTTTAAAGGCAGGTAACAAGATGGTTTAAGAGAAAGAAAGCAGCTAGATAAAACAAAGGGAGAGATACAGAAGACTGCACCAGAAAAAGGCAGCAGTGTTGCCAAGTCTACCTGTTTATAAACGATTTTGGGCTTGTTTTTCTGTGAATTCACTTGCAAATATTGTCAGTTGCAGGTTTTTAAGCTTGTTTTCTTATTTGGACTTGCCCTGCTCTTGTTATGAAGCCCTTTTGATTCTCTCACCACTGTTCACAATTAAGCAATAGCCCAATGTGGAATGGTAAATGTGAAGGCCAAAGTCAAAATATTTAAAATAAGGAGCAGGAAAAAAAGAGTGCACTGGAGAGCTCGCAATGCAGTCCTTCAAAAAACCTTGTTATCCATGAGGCTGATTGACATCAGTTTCACTGTCTCATAACAACAAGAAGAGGAGACAGTTTTTAAATAGTCATTATTATCTCCCGGACCTCGGCTCCAATTTTTTTTTTTTTTTTACTGGACCCCTTTTTATATTTTATTGAATTCTACATTAAGGAACACGATCCTGAATTTGCTCTTAGTTTTTAGAAAGGCTTTTGCATGTGCAATGTGCTTAACAACGCGGTTATGTGGATAGGAGTGGATGGATTTTTTTTTTTTTTTACAAAAACGAGGTGGTGTGGACTCTTTTTACTAAAAGGATTTTCGGTTTTACTCAAACCCTGCTCGTGTGTACATGGTCTCAGCCTTTCCAAGGTGCTCTTTATATCTTAAATTGTGTTACTTCATTTTTTCTAATTAAGCTAATCTGTTTCTTCTGCTGTTTTTTTTTTCTTTTTTTTAGAACCACTTACTTCATCAGACTGGAAAAAAAAATCCTTGTAAAAGCTGACAGACCTGCAGATTTAATGTAAAACAATCATGTTACCTCAGATCATTATCTCCTGTTTAGTGCTCTTTATAAAGTAATTAGAACTTTACACTCAACAAATACATATACATCATCATCAAATCATTAAATAGCATGTAGCTGGATATGAGTATTACTTAATACCTTGTTTCATTATTTGGCTGGCAATAATTTCCAATTTTGATCCTTCTTGTTGTAGCTGCATTAGAAGACTTTAATTGTTGTTATTGCTTGAAGGGAAGACAGAGCTAAGGGCAGAGGGAGACAAGGTGGAAATACATTCTGATTCATTAATTTTGATGAAAGTATATTTGAGTCCATTTAAAGCTTTCAGGAAGCCTTCAGACTGTTCTGTAATGTCATATTAGTCTGAGAGTGCTGGTAGAGCTGCCACTGCTCTCTGAATTAGTATTTGCGGTAACACTTTATAATAAGTACACACTATGCAGCATTCGTTAAACATGAATAAATACTGAAATCATCATTTACAAAGCATATTTCTGACAGGCATAGTATGTGGTTTATGAGCACAGTTGTAGATGTTTTACTCATCATTGATTAGTACATTGTTTATGCGTTGGTAAATCCTGAATTCATCCTTTTTACAGCATATTTCTGACAATAATACTCATTAATAAACACTTTATAGACAAATTTATTAATGTTTTTTTCTTCATAAATAAGCTCATCTACAATGTGTTTAATGATTGTATTTTCATGCTTTGAATTATGTATAGTTGTATTGTATCACTTACAAATCAGTTGTGAGTTTTTTATTTATGTTTGCACACACAGTGTTTAGACATGTACTAATAGTTATTAAATATTTTATACAAACTTACAAATTTCTTTTCCAATTAATGTCCTATAAGCAGTTATAAATACAGGAATTCATTATTGCAGGTAGTTTCGAAGCAATTACTACTCATTATTTAAGTATATAGTGTAAACTCATCTAAAGTGTGCACTTTCTATGCCTTATAAAGCATTTACAAATGAGATTTAAAGGTTGCCAATGTCTAAAGACTCAGAAAAGGATCAGTTATTCTAACAAAGGAAAGACAGCACATGGGAATATCAAACAAACTGCATTAATGTTTATTGCAATTTCTCCAAGTGCTTCTCTGTTTAGCTCCACCAGCTAATATTAAAACAATAAAAACAAGTGAAAAGATAAAATAAATTAAACAAGCTGAGATGACTTAGCTGGTAGCCAACTTTGGTTTCCAATTTTTAATGCTAGTGCTAGAAGTAGAATTTGAAGTACACAATACTTTAAGCACAATGCAACCAAAACTACATAATTCAATAAGCTGCCCAGATGGAAAAAATAGATTAGAACTGCAAATCATTTTAGTTGTTCATACAAACAGTGTGAAACCTACGTACAGGAAAACATATAGGCTGCTCCATGACAGTGATTACTAACGGATAGTCCAGTCATCATATTTGGCTCAGACTACTACATCCTCATTTACTGTCTTTTTTTTAGCATAATGCATATAACAACAACAGGATTTTAAATCTTGTTGTGCTGTAAAAAGATGCTATCTGTAATTTAGCATGTTTGTTTTTTTGTGCGTTTTTTTTCATGATTAAATAAAATAAATTAAAGCATTATTTGTAACTTGAATCTTGGTTTCTTCTGTTGTCAAATAAACATCCTGTTTGTCAGTATCCATGGAAACAAAAAGAATTTGTTTAAAAAAACACAAGCACACACTAAAGAGAGTCTTTAGTCCTTGTGGTCAAAAGAAGTTGAATGAAGTTGTTTTGATGTGAGTTGTTGGTTGTGGCTTTAATTTAATGAAAGGAAAGAGAAGTATGCAGTCCCAAGAACACCCTCCCGATAATCCATTATGAGAAAGTAAATTCAGTTTTTGGGTTTTAGTGAGTCAGGCAACCTTGTCAAAGCGAATGGAGAAAGATTCTGTCCATTTACTTTGTATTCACTTAAGGTTGTTATGGGGAAGGGTTGATTCATAAGCACTGAATAAGCACAGAAATATAACAGATACTTCTGAAGAAAGCAACACAAGCTGTTAACACTGATCATATTCAAGAGATATATTTGTATTTATCACCCTGGGGACCTGCTTATGAAGTATGATTTCTAGAAGAGGCACTTTGGAAAATACCAAAAATATATTTTACCATTTGCCTATGCTTATTTCAGTTGACTTTTTTATGTTTAAAATGGCTTTCTTGCATACAATAAAACAATATTAGGCAATAGAATTTGGCTATGTTCACAAACTTCCTGTATATACAGTTTTTACAAGATCTGCTTTTTGTATGGATCCGAAGAAAAGTGTTGACAGCTTATTTGGAACCTTGCTTGGATATCTTTCCCATTCATAACTCTACTATTTACACACAAAATACTGATTTATGCCCACAATCTGCAGCACCATTTCCAGACTGTAACAAATGTAATTCATTAGTCACAAGTTTATTAAACCATCTAGAATGAAGGGATGCACCTCATTAAAGCAACGACAGGGGACCTAAATGACAATAGGAACCTTCGACTACACTAACATAAGCTTCCATGTGTCTTATAATGACCTGGAATTTATTCCCCCTTCTACATCTTCAAGAATTTTTCAGAGCCTATAATGAACAACAAGAGACAAAGGATAAAAAGAGAGGACCCTTATGGAGGAGCTCAGAGCAGAGACATTTAGACCGATCCTCTTCAGAACCTTTCCATCCAGAATGAATGTGTAAATTTTATGACTCCCTGTGTAGGTCAGGCTTCAGTCCGTCAGTCAGAACCAAAGAGTTACCATATTGCTCAGTCATCATTTAATTACAGGGAGTACAAACATCAGGACATGGAGGATGACAGTGACCAGGAAAATAATTTCTGTGACATCATCTATAACTGTGGCTACTATTCTGAGGACCAGTACAACAGGACAGTTAACCCAGAAAATAAACTCTCTATTATACAGTTCAATAGCAGAAGCATGTATGCAAACTTTAACAACATTTAGTATTATCTAAATCAGTTTAATCAACCATTTAGCATCATTGCCATATCTGACACGTGGATCAGCGCTGAGAAGGGAGCTGATTTAGAACTGGATGGATATGACTTTAATTACATTAAATAGTGAAGGGTGGTGGTGGGGTAGTTATGTATGTGGACAAAAACCTGCAGTATAAAGTGGTGGAAAACGTGACAAGAGTGATGAATGATATATTGGAATGTATAACAGTAGAATTTTTTTTATGGAGGAGCTCTGACATGCTGTAACGCGAGACACGGCGAGACTTGGCAGGATCAACATGGCGCGCCACTAAAGCAAACAAGCGCCCTACACTAACGGAGGGGGAAAAAGAAAAAAGAAAGAAGAAAAAGAAGAAGAAAAAAAACAAACAAGTTCGATATTCCAAATCACTCTGGATCGCAGCGAGGAAGATCTCACAAGCCCGGTGGATTTCATTAAAGAAAGCTTCCAGCGGATCGTGATGGGAAAATCCAACAACGCTGCAGCGACGGCCTCCAAAACCGGTTCCAGTTCGGCCAGCGGACTCCACCGAAGCAACCAGTCCAGTTTCTCCAACCAGCAGCGATACGACGGATATCCTAATCTCCATCGACGGGAACATAATCCAGCCTCGATGCCCAGCTCGCTCTGCTGGAAGTTCTTCACCCTAAGTTTCAATCTTTAAAAGAAAGTTTGGAATCTAGCAAAAAGCAGGTGGAAGCTCTCGCTACGGAGAACAACGTCCTCAGAGACTCGGTGAAAACCCTTACCGAAGGAGTAAGCTGTTTATCATTAGAAAATAAAAAACTGAAAGAATTAGTCCTAGATGTTCAGGCTCGTAGCATGAGAGATAACCTAGTTATTTCAGGG
>JBAMHW010000007.1:8942570-8975060 GCA_037177495.1 Rhadinocentrus ornatus | reverse complement strand
CTTTAGTCCGTGAAAAACTAAAGAAAACTCGTGAGTTAGCGTCAGCGTCGCTAAACTCTGCACAAGTGGAGATGAAATGACGATACGATAAAAAAGCTGTTTATCGCCAGTTTCAGGAAGGAGATCAAGTGCTGGTTTTACTTCCTCTAACTGGCTCCGCACTAAGTGCTAAATTTGTAGGTCCTTATATGGTAAAGCATAGACTTGATGAAATTAATTATGTCATTTCAACTCCAGAGCGGAGGCACAAATCTAGGGTTTGTCACATTAATATGTTAAAGGCTTATATCCGCCAGAACCCAGATGCGTGCCAAACCTTGCCTACTGATCTGTCTGCGACGGAGACTGGTGGTTGTCTCAGTGTAGCGGTTACCACCTTAGAACCAGAAAACACCCCTGAGGACCGTATATTATTCAGGAAGGTGGAATCCAAACTGGCCCCTTGGTTAACTAATTCTGAGATGCTAGTTCGACTTCCCGAAACTCTGGACCCAAACCAAAAAGCTGATTTGATAACACTAGTTTCACGACATCATCAGATTTTTAAGGAAGTCCCATCATGCACTAACGCCATAACCCATGACACTGAGGTTACCACAAATAAACCCCATAAACAACATCCATACCGCTGTAATCCGCATAAACGAGAACTCATGAGACAAGAGACTAATTATTTGCTGAAACATGGATTTTCAAAACCCAGTAAGAGCCCCTGGAGCTCCCCCTGCTTGGTGGAGACCAAACCAGACGGCTCGCCCCGTTTTATAACAGATTACCGACGAGTTAATGCGGTGACAGTTATGGACACGTACCCATTACCTAGGGTTGAGGACTGTGTGGACACAATTGGGTCCGCCCGTTCGTCACCAAGCTCGACCTGTTGAAGGGATATTGGCAGGTGCCGTTAACCGAGCGTGCCTCCCAAATCTCTGCTTTTGTGACACCGGACCGGTTTCTACAATACACCGTAATGGCGTTTGGGATGTGCAATGCGCCGGCTACGTTCCAACGTCTCGTAAATACGCTGTTTTCTGACTTACCCTATTGTACAGCATATTTGGATGACGTTGTGGTGTATACTGATTCATGGCTTGAGCATTTAACTGCGTTGGAAACCATCTTTTCACGTTTAAGTGAGGCGCTCCCACACAGTCGTAGTTGCATGGCTTGAGTCACAGCTACACCTAGGCCAGGGAACATAACACAGCTGTTACATACAAATAAATTGTTAAAAAATCATACATGTGATTTCAGGATATATATTTTTTTTATTAAGTCTCTCACAGTGGACATGCACTTACGATTTCTAAGTGGGAGAACTTGCAAAACAGCAGGGTGTTCAAATGCTTATTTTCCTTACTGTATGTTCTTTTGGCTAAACACAGTTTTGCTTACTTATACTGGAGTTGTAAGTATTGAGCCAGCTGAAGTCACAAGTCCTGCGACTCCCATCACCTTGTGTTCTGAAAAACAGGAAAAAAGACCATACACAAACAAACAAGGGATGTCCTGTGTCCTGTGGACCCTGGGATCTCACATTTGTTTACTGGCAGATACAAATTAATCAACCTCCTCCCATGTTCCTTCACTAGATGAAGAATCTCATTGTTACTTAAGCACAATAGCACACTGTTGGTAAGCATATAAGCTTATAGAAAAGAAATATTTAATATGAATAATAGAGTAAGAATATAAATGAAAGTAAATAGCACACCTAAGTAACTCCTTGAGTATCCTAATAAATTTATCTACAATTAACAGCTGTACTTCATGTTCTCTTTAAAATTGCCACAGAAAGTAGTGGAGAAATCTGTAGATGCCAGACGTTTACTGTCTCAGACACAGAGCCGGTTTTGCCACTAAGCACACTAAGTAATCGCTTAGGGCTCCGCACCACTAGGGGGCCCCCTAGAGAGGAAGGTTGTTTCAGTGAGTGGTTCATGGGCTTCGTTATGAAAATGAATTATCCATTTGGGGCAGAAAAAAAGGAAAAAAAAGAAGGCTGATGAAGCAGCTGCACAAGGACACAGTAATTTAGCTAGCGTCCGGTAAAACATTAAACGTCTCCTCCCGACATTTTATTGGTTCAATAGGGACAGTCTGTACTAATTGCAATTTGCTCATTGCGTGTTGCATTCACGGCTGCCTAGAGACACACACAACATTCTGGCGCTGCTCACAACACCTGCGCCTTTTTAAAATGTTCTCTTCACCCGATACTCCACCACACCCTCAAAAGCGAAAATGCTCTCATCCTTAGCAGGACAGCGTTTACAAGACAAATTGTAGAAATCGTCACCGTGTGTTTTAGTGGGCTGTCTGTCATCAGACATCATGCATCAGGAGAGCAACACTGGAGGCACATAAGAACACAGAAGACTAGAGTGTCAGTGTTGCAGTTTTTCATCCCACAATCATCTCCTGAGACTGATCTGGTATGGGACATCATGTCATGATAGATCCATGTCCAGCATTTAGAATGATGAGATTTAAAAGTCGAATGAATGATCATTTATTTAATATACAGTATATACCTAATGTAAGTTTAAAAGTTGTCAATGTATTTAGTTTATATTTTAAAAATTCATTGTCGCACGATCCACACAGATCTGGTGTGTGAAGCAATGCAAATTCAATAGTGGTGACAAGGGTATTTTCAGACAAACAATCTTCTACCCCACTGTAGACACCATACTTGGAAAGTTAGATAAGTGTTTCTCCAAAGACAACTTGACATAATAAGAGGAATAGCAGCTTCGGATCCACAGGTTTCCTTTGAAAGGAGCTGGTTTTTTTTGCTTCAAGGATTTTATGAAAGTGATTTGGAAGACCTCAGACATCAGCACCACCAAACAAGAAGACTTTTGCAAAGAAAAGAAAGAATATAGACATTGTAAAGAATTGCTTACTTTGCATTATTACTTGAGCCTCATAAGGTCATTTTTTACTAGGTTTCTTTTTTGTGTAAAATAGCCATAGCTGTGCCAGTAAGTACTGCATCAAGTGAGAGCAGATTTTCTGCTCTTAAACTTATCAAGACTCATTTGTTCAGAGTCTGACAGACTGAGCATTCTGGGTGTTCTTAGCATTGAGGCAAGAAGAGCTAAGAACCTTAACATAGATAGGTTCATAAAAGTTTTTGCAAGCCATCACAAAAACAGGAGTATTACTTTTTTTAAAGATGGATAAACATAAAGCCTGTGTGTCATATGAGAGAATATATGCACCACCTTTCGTCAAACTAATTTGACAGATGGGATTGATCAATCGAAGTCCCTCCCACCTGGAAGTCCCCGCCTCCTCCTAGAGAGCAGAAGTCCCTCCCTCTCCTAGAGAGCAGTAGTTGCGTCAATCAGGAAGATGCGTCATTGCCACGATTCCAGCCACTTCCATGGTTTTAGAGTGATGTTGGGGCATGTCTGGAAACAGTGAAAAAATAAGAATAAAATAACAACAAAAGAAGCTATTTTCTGAAAAATGTAGCTACTTTTGCAAAAACAAGTAAAAAGAGGAAAATAATAAACAAAAACACACTGAAAAAAAGAAAATAAATGGGGATTTGGTGAAAAGCATTATTAAAAGAGTGTGGTTAAAGCAGAGAAAGAAGGAAGGTACGACTTTAAAGACTTTACTTTAACCATGTGCTCCTTTTTCCCAAGCATTCCGTGGATGCTGGTTCTTTAACTTATGATGATGGTGTGTCTGAAAACAGTGAAAATAAGAATAAAATAAGAAAAACAGAACTTTTTTTTTTTTTTTTTTAAATACAGCTATTTTTAAAGAAAAAACTGCTATTTTTGCAAAAACACGGGTAAAGAGAAAAAGAATTTGAAAAAAACCACTGAAAAAAAGAAAAATGGGGATTTGGTGAAAAGCATTATTAAAAGAGTGTGGTTGAAGATACTACTGCAGAGAAAAAAGATGATGCAATTTAAAACACATCCCATTATTATTGTGGTCTAGCGAGGGCATGTTAGGTCATGTCTGATAAACACTGAAAATTAGAAAAAAAGAATAAAACAGGTATAAAGAAGAAAACATGAAAGGAAAAAAAACTCAGTATAGAGAATAAAATAAAAATATAATATAATATAAAGAGAAAAAAAGAATCTAGCTATCATGAGGGTTAGAATTAAATGCTGGTGCCTGGTCGGCAGACCCGACCTATGTGCGAGTGTAGATTCTTGCCCTGCATCGCCGCGTCTCCCCAGGGGAGCACGTGTAGTTCAAAGCTTAATATCATAGACGGCAAGATTAATAAACTTTTGACTAGATTAGATCGAGGATGTGAAAACCGAATCTGGGGAGTCAATCCTGAGCTCTAGGTGTCATAAACATCTGCATCAAACAGTGCTATCTTCTTAATTCGCACACAATAAATACAGAATCCTGAACATGTACAAAATAGGGGTTTGTTATATTTAGGCTACAGTAAAAGCTGGGGGGTCGCTTGCTTAAAAAAAGCCCCTATAATGGGGGCAGATGGCGAGGAAGTATCAACAAGTGTGTGGGATTAATGACTCTCATATTCACAACATTGAATTTCTGAAAGAAGAATTAATTCAAAAGGATTTCTCACATCAAGAAAATATAGATGACTTTTTGATCCAGTTTCTGGGATCAACAGGAGCAAAGTTGTAATTAAACTGGATTCTAACATGGAGTTAAAACGCCTCCTAGTGGCGTTTCATGAAAAACACTTTTTGGACCAAAGAATACTTTTCTTGCTGCCTAAGACTTTCTGAAACTTTAAAGTAGCATGCTTATCATTTAATATCCCTAACTCAAGAGAGAATGTATCATGTTTAATTTGAAAAACCTTCTTTCCAGGTACCGGATTCCGGAGTATATTTTTGATCTGATGATAAATGTGTGTTTCATTTCTGAGTAACTGATTTTCCTATAGTAAGATCTGAAGTGTGTTTACTCTTAAGCCAAACTATTAACATGGGTCCTTATGCAATGTGTTTTGATACGTTCTGTGTTGTTCAACTGGAATATGGGAAATTAGATTTAGAACTTACATACGTAATTTGATCAAACTTATACCCTTTGTATGTAAATTAGTCTTACTGGCGCCAATAGTTCTACGCGGTGATTGGATTAGCAGTGTAGAACCCACCTCGTTCAGAAAGATTGCCCTCGACTTAAAAGAGAGTGTTGAGGATTATTAAGTTTAGTGTGTGTGTTTTTGAGAAGAAGAATAGACAGAAGAAAGAAACAGATCTGTGAAATTAACTCCATGGATTAACTTCAGAAAGTTCTAACTTATTTTGTTTCGTCATTGTTTAGTTTTTTTATGTTAAATATTATGCAAAAGTAACCCGGAAGCGTTGCTAAGTAACCGAGAAAAACCTCCAGCACACCACCCAATATATATTCAGTTTGGGAAATTTTTATAACTTTGCTGTGTGAAGGAAACCCTCTTCCTTCACCCAAATAAATCCGAGCCATCTAACCATCAGTTGGGTTGACCAAATCCGACCCCCGACTCTGATGTAATTGTGCCATTTGGCACTGCTGCTTGGCCGCCGCCAGCTTCGGCGTCCGGCTCGCCAGAGGGAAGGCCGAAAGACCGAGGTTCACACTTTTGGGAACACCCCAGAGGTCCCGGACGGGCTGCTTGTCGTCTGGTCCCGAGAGAACTCCAGGAGATCCACCTGCACAACTCTCTCCAGTCACCCTGCTTCCTGATCCCCTTGGTAACCCGAAGTAAGACTGAACCGAACTTCCCTTTGGATCATGGCTGGTGTGTCTTTTAAGAACCTAAGCAAAGTTAATTATATTCCCGGAGTCCCGTTCACTTAAAGTGAATCTAATTTAATTTTACTACTGTCCTTGCACAAATTATCCGGTTTCTCACCCCCTTTTTCGTTGTAGTGTGGGCCTAGACTAATTCAATCCAACTCGGTATTTAGGTCATTTTCCCATATTCCCAATATTCCTAAGAGACAGTATTAGCCTACTATAATTTTTCCTTTGTGCTATTCAATTCTCACTCCTCTCTTTGTTTCCTGTCTTTTAAGCTGAGTTACCCTGTCGACGACCCTTAAAACGTTGCCAAAGCCTTTGAAGCAATATTGATAAATGCCATAATTTCTGACATCTTCTACTGCTTGTTGTTAATTAATTATTGGTGGTTAATAAATTGTATACATTTATTTTAATTCGGAAGTGTCCGTGTTTTTTTTTAACGAGTTCATAGTCCCTTCAAATGAAGAAACTTCATGGCTTCAGAAAATGAGAGGCTTTAATTAAGAATGCTTTCCTAAAAAAATTCACCAATTTACAGTTGTCTCTTCTGGACTGTATCAAATTTACTAATTTTCTACAGAAGAGTGGTGCCCCTAATCGAAGCAATTAAACCTTAGAAGGTCTCATAAGTAATTTTAATATTTACAATAAGTTACCATATTAATATCGAGGTAGATCGCTACTTACGTATATATAAATATATATATATATCATTTCAAAAGACATAAGTTTAAAATGGTAAGAGCAGAATCTTTTACTCTTTAAACAGACAAAGAAATTATTTTCTGTGGTGAGACACAGAGAAACTTTACATGTTTTATTACCCCTCTGGAATGTGGAGGAGAAACAGTTCTGGTTAATTTCCAGATGTTGATTTAAAGACCTAAAGAGGGAGCTGTCTTATCAATCTGAAAAGAAACAGTTTTAAAAGGTAGACAACGTCCTTGGTGTGATTAGTCCCAATCCATAAAACATTCAGTTTGTTTTAAGGCAGATACGGTGAAAGTGGAGGTTAATGATCAGAAAATTCACAGGTCTTGAATATAGCTTAACGAAGTATTTCCCCAGTTGGTTGACCTGTGAACCTGAAAGCAAGTCATAAATCTGAGTACTGGGTTTTATCAGTCAGAACCCCCACTCTGGCGAGAGACCTAAAATGGCTATTTGAAGAAGGTCCTTCAAATGTCTAAATCCAGTCAGAAGATTAATCAAAGGTTTAATTCTTCTTTGCAAAGGAGGATATCCACTACAACTTATATCTCACCCAGTGAGACTTCGGTACGTGATTCACCCCCCAAATAATTTGTATGATTTTAAATAAACATTCACTATAATAGAATTCCATTATGACGATAGTCTGCGTTTTCTAACACAAATAAAACCTGCCGCGCAGTTCTCTTGTGTGCTGCTGAAAGGTTACCAGCGCCTAAAGCAGTCCCACGGATCTCGGCTCCACGCATACAACGCTCCGAAGGCCATAAACCAGCGAGCAGGGAGGAAAATCCAGCCCTTTTCTGAGAGACCCTCTGCATCGAAGCTTTACTAAGTAGCCAGGGTCCTGCTGCTACAGCTAAGCCAGCTAACCGGCTGGGCCTCAGAAAGCTTCGGAGTCCTCAAAGTCCAGCCGGGTAGTAGGCCCGCCTCCGGCAAACAATCCCATCGCTGCTCCGAGCAAATAAGGTAAATTACTGCAACAGTTTGTTTGCTTCTGTTTTTTACTTTTAGAAAGTTTAATTTAACCTACTCGGTTCTCTGAAGCGGTTAACACTGCCGTTTACATCCGCTGACGAGTCTTCCAGTGGCGCTTGTATCAAAGACAGCACTGTCTGGAAGATTAAGGGAATTGTTGAAACTCTGCTTTTTATTTTTAAAAGGTGATACACCCGCTACAGAATCAGAGCACGCCGGTATGAGGAAGAAGAGGGGTAGTCATAAACCTGCTACAGAGGCAGTGCATTTACCGGCTCAGGAGGATAATAGAAGAAGAAAACGTGCTGAAGGTATTTAATTTATTTAACCCTATTTATTCACTTTTTTAAAATCTGCTTTTAATCTTGTTAGTCTAAGTAAATTGAGATCAGTTTATTTTTACAAAATGCTTTATAAAAATAAACAATTATAATTATTTCACTCCTTAACAAAGAGAAGAGAGCAGCTGCATGAAGCAGATTTATCTGACACAAACCGTGTAAATGTAACCCTTTCATTCAATAATACCCTTTTGTTTGTTTTTAAAGCGGAAAATAAATCCAATAGTGTTAAATCACATGTATTTTGTAATATTTATTAATTAATTTATTTTCGTTTTGTACAGCCGCTGAAAAACTACTCCACAGAAGACGTCTGCATCAGTGCACAGATCCATATAGGGTTACGCAGCGCACCAGTAGAGCGCAGCTGCGTCAGCGCTGGATGTCTTTCTCCAGTTGGGGGTTGCTTATATGGAAGTTCTGAGAAAACTTTGTGGTTTTTTTTACATACCCATGGATGCGCTACAGCAGCTGATAGACACTTTAAATCAGACCCCTCTGCATCATTAAATAAAGGTGCTGGAGTCTGAAAATCCATCCTGTTCCATTGGTTCAGCCCTCAAACTTTTGATAGAAGAAGCGTTGCTGCACATTGATTCCCCACCGTCCTCTCCACCCTCATCTATATATATATTAAGAACCGCCCATACCTGTTGATTTACAGTGTATAACGAACGAGGTGATTTTCAAACGTGCAAAGAGGTCCCATCTTCTTCTTCACACTCGTCTGAAAATCCATCTGTATCAGTCTTCTGCGAACGTTTTAATAATCGTGAAATAAGGCGGAGATTAAACATTCTAGTCCGAAATACCCAAGATTTTGCTCAGTTCTACATTGATGTCCAGGACATCTTCAGAGATCTGGCCGCAGAAGTAAGCACGGAAGTTAGACGCAACGATATGGTCCAGTTAGAAGTAAGGACTGAAAATAATCCTAATCATCTTTCACTTGCCATCGATGACCACAGCAAAAATTAAATTGGAAATTCCTTTGAGGATCTATTAGAGCAGATGGTACAGTCTAACGAAAGCATTGCTTCACACTTGCATTTGGAATTTATTGCTCAGATTATTGTTAACCCATCAGGCGGTGCTAAATGGAAATTGGAAAAAAGTCTAGACTGCAAAATAATTCCTAAAAATAGACACCATCTGTACGTTGTAGAAAATAGAGAAGATCCGCTATGCTTTGCCATCAGCATCGCTCATCTTATAGATCCAAACCTTACAGATTACCAGGCTGTGTTGCGCGGTAAAGAGCTACAGAGCCTGGCAGATCTGGATGACCAAACACCCGTCACGTACAGTGACAGGAAAATTTGAGAAAATCCTGAACCGGAAAATTGTAGTCTTTTACAGAACGCCCGATAACCGCCCACTATCTTAGTTTGAAACTGATTTCCCAGACCGCTCTAATCTGCTCTTCCTTTTCCTAGTACGAAACCAAAACTACGGCGTTAAAAACCTTCGCAGCTGTGGTAAATACATTTGCCATTCTTGCTATAGATGCTATGAAAAGCCACACTCTCACATCTGTAGCGGATATTGCTCGGTCTGTAATGAGCCCTCCTGTACCCAGGAGAAGCTCGCGCCTGTACTGTGCTCTGACTGAACACTTTAGCAGATTTTGCACAGCAATTCAAGCTAAACTTCAGAGTCATGAAGTTGTAAGTGGCAAGTTTAGTCTTCGAGCAAAAGAAAGAGCCACAATGCTGTATTACATGGGGATAGTCAGAATCAGAATGGTGTTCATGCAGATTGTGTCCTCAACCAGCATCTAGAGCATTTTCATACTGTCACAGGCTTTCCACCTGATGTCCTCCATGATCTTTTGGAAGGCATTGTACCTGTAGAGCTTGCCCTGTGTATTGGAGAGATGATCCGTTGCAAATACTTCACCCTTGAATATTTGAATGAGAAAATTGTGTCATTTCCATACCAGCACACAGACAATTCTGACAAGCCTCATAAAATACCACAAACTTTCACTGTAAAGAAAATCATTGCTGGTAATGGCCATGAAAATGCCACATTGCTTAGACTGCTGCCTTTGATTATTGGAAATGCCGTTCCTGAAGAGGATGGAGCATGGACTGTGCTAATGGAATTAAAAGAAATAGTAGAGTTATCTCTGTGCTCAGAATTCACAGAGGAGTCCATACAGTATTTTCAGTCCAAGATACAGGATCATAGAGAGATGCTGAAAGAAGCCTTTCCAGATTTTAAACTCCGTCCCAAGCATCACTTCATTGAACATTACCCTGACCTTGTACGCCGTTTTGGACTCCTTGTACACGGGTGGACGATGAGGTTTGAGGGTAAACACGTTTTTTGGAGAGTTGTGCACGACACACAAAACTTTAAAAACGTGTTAAAAACACTTGCAGACAAGCATCAATACATGGTAGCATACCATCCCAGTGCCTTAGGATTCTTCAAACCTCACCAGCAGACATCAAATGTCTCTTCTGTGCTGGTATCAATGCTTCCAAATGTTGCCAAGACATACATTGAACAAATAGTAGCAAGCAATGTTGTTTACAGCACATCAAAGGTCTGCATTGATGGAACTGATTATGTTGTAGGAATGTTTTTGTCTTTGGGACAACAGGGAGGACTGCCTAATTACTGTAGACTTGAACAGGTCCTCCTGGTTAACAGTAGTGTTGTCTTTTTTTGCCAAGAGCACACATCACACTACATTGAACACCTGAGATCTTACGAGCTTTTTCCAAAGAATTTGGCTGTACACACCCCATCACAGCTTAACGACAAAACACCTCTCTGCACTTACAACATAGATGGGAGATTGCTCTTGACACCCAAAAATTTCATTTTGTTACACTGAAGGTGTGTTGAAGCACATAAACAGCTCACTGCAACAAGCTGTGTGGTCCAGTGGCAATGGGTCCATGAATAAATTGCCCCACTACAGCAGCTAGCCTTTTAAATGTCACATCGTCCAAGTGGTATCCCAATGTTTATGTGGACCAGTGGGTCTGTGGACATGTATATGATGTGTGTGTGTGTGTGTCACTTTTACTCTCCATGAGAATTATGTCTTTGTCTTAGTAACGAAAAGATGGCTGCTGCCCAGATGCATGTGCTGCGCGTATATGTTGCACGAGACACTGCCGTGAAACTTACTCTACCTGACCGACCGAAGTCCATTGAGTAGTTGAAAGAAGTTATGCAAGAGAGATTCAAGCTGAGACTAGATGGGGATTCTAGCCTGCATTATGAGGATCCAGACTTTGACGGGGATCTTTGTCTTCTTATGGACATCCAGGAGTTACCAGAGAAGGGCACATTGAAAGTCATCAGACCTGAAACTGACACCTCATCTACCGGGTCTCCTGACACAGATATACTGCCAACTGTCCCTACTTTACAGCGCCAGAAGAGTTGGCCTGATCAGTTTGTTGTGAAATGGAGCATGTACTAGAAGAAGGAAACAGTGTTTATGAAGAATCAGGAAAATTGCTGAAGTTGAAAAGATCGCAGAAGAGTGAAATCCTTAACAAAATGGCAGAAACATTCTACTGCTTTAAACCATACCCACATGAAAAGGAATTGACAATGGCGGCTCAAGCTCTAAATACAGCTCACCCATGTTTCAGAATGACAGCTGGTCAAGATGGGGAGTTGGGATGGAAACGTCACATAGGGTACAAGGTTGCATCTTACCGTACAATCTGGCAAAAGCTGGGGTTGCAGAAGTAGCAATTAACACAGGGAGGCGTAGCCGAAACAACCCCAACAGTGACCACCCCCATCAAAACATAAAGAAAGCTCGAAAAGCTGAGGTCAACTACATCATCAACCTACCAAAGGATCATTCCCCAGCCTCTCTGGAAAGAATGAGAGAAGAAATCATGCGTGAAGTCGAAAAGACTGAGAGAAACCAAATAGTCATAGGCCAGCTCATGAACACAACTTATGCTCTTCGCCACCAAGAAATAGTTGTAGCTCTTGTAGCTCCACGGGTGAGAGATGTCGTGGAGAGATGGCCAACTTAAACTTAAAAACTACATTCACAATGCTGTTCCTAATTAATCTTTGTACATTTCTGTGTCTTTTTGTCAATGTACAAGTGTTTGCAGAGTTCCATCGAATCAATAACGTTAACCTGCGCAATCAGTTCTACAAAGAGCTGGATAGACATACACCTAAACTCATCAGCTTGTTCAGAGAGAAGTCCACCAACACTGGCAAGATAGCAGATGAGCTAGCCAAGCTCATGAGGATTTATGACCTTCAGGTGAATTTTTAACTTTACTAACTTTAAAAACAGACTATTTGCAGACAGCTGTAAGAAGCCATTATGCAAATTGCTTTGTACGGTATGTAGTTAAAAAAAAAGTTACGTGTTTGTGCCATGAACACAATAGTCATTTCACCAGATATTTACATATTGAAAAGATGTGTTCGATCAGAAAAAGGTACCTTAAAAAGATATTTTAAGTGTTTGCTCAGCATTTGTGTAATTACTATAGTAATGGATAATTTTTGTTAATCTAGAAACAAAGTGATGTAAATATGAAAAGGGCCCTTATCCTTCTTGCGCTCCCTGTGTACCTGCGTGAAGATTCTTCCAACTTCTCCATGACCTTTAATGTAAGTGTACTGGCGTCACTATTAGTCCCTTTGCCTATTCATTCATCCTAAACATAAACCATCGCTCAAATAACTCGGAGACCCAGCACATGTTTATGAAGTTTACTTTAGTTGTTACTCCGCAAACTGACATGTAGAAAATACATAAATGAAAATGCAAATATAAAGCATTCCACTAAACAAAAAGTGTGCTAACAGGTACGTGTGAAACATGTAGCTTAGTTGCAGTCTAAGTACAAAGTGACAGTGATGTCACTTCTATACATAATTAGTATGATTTGTATCCTTGAGGGGCTGAACTCATCTTTGTTACATTTGTGTTTTGTAGTCAGCAGATGGTCCAGACCTCACAGAAACTCCGCTGGCTCTCCTGACTGTCGCCTCAGATGCAGCCCTCTTCAGCCCTGAGAGCATCTGTATTGTCGTGGAGGATGAAATACTTGTGAGTGGTCCCCAAAAACCTGGCTGACTCATTTCTCCTCCTCTTCAGGTACATTTATGCACTAGACCTACAGTACCCAAAAAAACTTGAGCTTACATTCACATTTTTCCCAAAAATTGTGATGTTTCTTGAAGACAAACCACTGAAAGGGCGTCTACTGACGCTGAAGAACAATTTGTTTGATGAGCGATTTTCTCAGAATAGGCTATTTGTTGAGGACATTATTTGTTGTCTTTCCACAAATGTAATCATTTGCTTATTCTACCTCAGATATAAGATGTGAAACTGTCTTTTCTACCTCAGATTTAAGATGTGACAATGTGTGCCTCTTCTACCTCAGATTTAATACGCTGATTGACATGTTGCCAAAGTTCATGCGCTGAATAACTTGTTGAAAATCACTGTTCATATTCATACACAATACATGCTTATTGTGCTGTTGTCTAATGCCTACCTTGATGCACTATGTTGATGTTGCCAGTTGAAGTACAGCACAGCAGATACCACTGCATTATTTAAATGTTTTATTTTTAAAAAGTGAGTTAAAGCTTTCAAGTGAGCTCACTCAGTGAGTGCCAAAAAGGTTGTAATAGTGTTATGGTTGCACATTCTGATAGTAGTCATTGCTGTTGGAGGATGGATAATGGTTAATATCTGATTGAATTTTATTCTGCATCCTTTGTTAACCTTTATTTCAGTGTTTACTGAATAAGGTGATATGTAGACCTATTACTGAATCTACCCTCTGCAGCAATGACCACTCTTAGCATTTGTAACACTTACTGCACTTTAAATTACATTTTCATTTACTTGAGTAATTTCTTTTTGTTTTAATTCACGACAAGCACTTTGTTTTGACTGAGCACCTGTGATCTGTACCTTTTTAAAAGCACATTGTGTTGAATAAAAAAAGTTAAATTGTCACTGTGGTGTTGTGTTCATGTTTTCTGACATTATGAGCTGATAATAATGGTGCAGTGTGTCAACATCAGTATTTAATTTTAGAATTATTTATAATTACATTACTTCGAGATTTACAGTTGAAGAGTATTAATAATTGACATTTTCCCTTGATTATCAGTTGAAAAGTATAAAAAAAAATGTAAGTGCATTTTCCCTTGATTTGAGTCGAAGAATATTGAAAATTTTAAGTGAATTAATCCCTTAGTATAAGTTTGGAATATCAATATTTCTATGATAACATTAAGTTAATTTAAGGAAACTGGACATATAACTTTTATTTTCTGTAAACTTAAACTTTTAAAAAATCACAAAAATATTATTGTGTAATCTGTTAAGAAATAGTTTTTGAGTTCTGTGAACTCATTAGGGTTTACAGTGTAGTTATCTGACTGTCTCTGAAGACTGATTCAAACACCTTCACCACCTCTCTGGCGTTTTTTTTTTTTTTTTTTTTTTTCCCAAGACGTTCAGATTTAAATCCCACCTGTCAAATTATTTGATGAAAAGGTGGTGCATATATTCTCTAGTATGGTTTATGTGAAAGCAGATAAAATAATCTTGTCAGTTTAAGACTAAAGACATGTTTTTAGTGTCTGGTTTATTTTTGTATGGCTCTGATAATACTTACAAAAAATGTCAAAATAGTTATTTAAAATAAATAAACAAGTGAGTGTAAACGTGTTTGTTTTGGTTTGTTCAATTCAAAGCCATCTGTATGTAAAATGAATAATATTTACACATTATGTACTGTTCATTAGGTTCTTTCTGCCTTGGCCACTGCACACATATTGTGTCTCATCTTGGCCATTTTTATTGACTGGATAGCTCAAAGAAGAAACCAGATGCAAGATGGATGCTAAATTACCCTTCATTGGGTAGAGCTACTAAATGTAGTGTTGTTTTAAGAAGTTGCAGTATTCGTTGCCTTTTCTTTATATTTTGTGAGTAACACTATGTTTATCCTGTTCGGTCTATAGAAGAGCATTAATGGCATACATTAGCAAGATGGACAAAGCTACTACTAAGCCCACTAAAATGGTTATTAGAATTCCCCCTTAAGCAGAGAGAAGCATTTTACTTTTTTTTAAATTTTTTGCCACTTATGTTCATTTTCATACAAAAGCAGCACAAAGTGTTTTACATTATAAAAACAAATTTATAATATAATATATAAAACATTCATACACTTAAGTATAAAACATTGAAGTTCACTAACATACACCTGATTATACTCACACAAACATTAAAACTCACAGAGCACACATATACAACCCCCCATGCCTTTTTGGCACGAAGATAAACTCTGACTTTCAGTTTTTGTCTCTTTAACGGAAAAAAATCAATATTAAAACATATTTAACAGTTGATGCTGATGTGAGGAAACAATATATTGGGGATCTGTCCACACCAGGAGCCACCTCACCAAGGACTACAGAGGATGTCAGTACAGGAACTGCCCGGATCTGGGCAGACAGGGGCCCACACCACAGCCAAGGCTGCAGTGCAGGACCATCAACCACCAAAACCAGGGCGTTCTCCACAGCAACAACCTGCAGATCGGGCAGGCATAGCCCCTGGTGTGGAGGATCCCCATCTTTAAGAGAATGGCAATATTTTCCGGTATGATTGTAAATCTTTTTCATTTGCTTTAACCCAGATTTCTCTCACTTGTTTCAGTGTCTGCTCTGGAAATGACAGCCAGTGGAAAGTCACGGTGCCTGAGCTTTGCCCTCATTAGCAGCCTTCACATGCTCTCTCTTTCACTAGGGTAAAACAAGGACAAGAGGGCAGCTTTGGTGAGAGAGTGCCTGAATGTTCTGTCCACCACCATTGTCCTTGTCTTGAAACTGAGCTGGGCCAAAAATGTCCTCAACACAAGGTGCTAGACAAGCCTTTGACATCCCCACGTGTCCTGGATACTATCTTCCTGCTCATTAGGAGGTATAACAAGATTTCACCCTTCTGCCCAAATCAAATAAGCCCTGTGTGATGATAGTCTGAGCGACCTTAAAGCTCCTAATGATTCTGACAGGGCATTTTCTGCGTCCGTGTTCCTCTGTGTGTCAGAGACTATTTGTCTACTGCTAGAGGACATCCTGCAAAATCCTGGAATAAACATGTTGGTCTTGCTTATAGCTGGAGTTTCTCTTACTTTCTTTAAACTTTAAAACTAGGTATATGCAGTAATGTGCATGTTTTATCTTGATGCACACTAAACAAGTTGCTCATATCTAGTCCATAACCAGTTATTTTTTCTTTCATACTCCTGTATACTTTCCAGGATGGATATAATTTGAAAAAAATAAGAGAGCAAGTCCATTTTCTGGCTACACATGCTGTTTAAAGAGAGGACTTCCATTATGCCTACCTGGATGTTTGTTGCTTAGTGAGATGAGTCTGATAAATACAGCAGAGAAGAAAGGAAACAGCGTACATTGTGAGGTGATGATGTGAGTGCTGCACTCTTCATCAAATGTGCACACTCTAAAATGTCAAGATCGCAGGTGTTAATGTATTCAAATGCCTTTGAAGTCTAATGCACTGCCCACTGCCATTAAGTCGGCATTATGTTCCTCATGTGCTGGATCTTGATAGATGTCTTAGACTTCGTCTAGGAAAATTAATGCATTCAACATTTAACAGCTGATCTAATTAAGATTTGCATGTCACTGTGAAAAGAACATGTCTTTATTTGAAAAAATGCCAAATTAAGCTCTTTCCATGAATAGCACCTAAATGCTGATATGAATTTTAAACAGCCCAATGTCAAAAACAACATATTAAATGTATGCTTGTCCACATCTCTAAGATATTCCAGCATTGTAATCCATGATCATTAGAAGACAATTTATGTAGGTAGGTACTGTTGTTCATGTGTAGGACATTATTCAGGATCCAGTAGCCACAATATGTGAATAATAAAAATTTTTAAAAAAGCACACAAGACCATAGGGTTGTTCCAATTAAGGATTTTTTTAATGATGGTATACGACTCATGATTGCTATTTTATGTGAGCTTCAACTGTGTAATTCTGTCACTGGTGGCGGAGGTAAGGACGCAGATGAAAGCAGAAGACGGAACAGTTCTGGTAACAAAAGGTTTATTCCAGAAACTCACAACCTTAAAACCACACATTACAGGGATGAACCGAAAGGATCTGACAAAGACAATTGAAAACCATGGGGCATATATACACAGAGGGAGTAATTAGGAGCAAGTGAAGTGAATGAGAAATCAAACCAGGTGAACTAATGAGCCAGGAACAGAAAACTGAGCACATGAGGGAAAACAGGGAACAGACCTAAACATGACAAAATCAAAAACCTAAAGCATGAACATAACAGAGACTAAACATGATGACAGCCAGGACTAGGAACCAAATTCATGATAGAACTAAACATGACAAACCAAAACATAGACAAAAACCAAACACAAGAAGCAAGAACCAAAACTGTGAACCATGACAGAATTCAATGTACGATAATTATCATGTTGCTCACTAGCACCCAATATAGATACACATTACTTGGGCTCTTTCTACACTACGTTGTGCAAAATATGTACACAATTGTTTTCCCCCCACAAATAAAACAATTGCAAATCACTAAAATGAATGGGAGTCGGATATAATGGGAAGCAACATCACAGTAAGCACATCACTTCTTTGTATATTTATATATATATATTTATAAAAATTAGGTCTGGGCACGTTAATATGTTAAAGTTTTTTTTTTTGCTCACTGGCTTTGATCACAGAAAGATGCGGTCCATGTCTCCCTTCCTGGTCCTGCTGCAGCAGTGTGTCGGATGTAATCGGGAGAGAGCGGGTTTATTAAAATGAAGAGACGTTTCTGTCTGGAACTTTTAGCCGCAGTGTGTAAGAATTACTCCCATCTAGTGGTGCGCTAATATATTACAAGCAACTGATTAGCGCTCTACTGCAGCCTCACCGTTGAAGAGCGTTATTACGACTACGGAAGCCGCGGATATTCATAAATGTGAAGTTCGAAGTGTCCCGTCAGGTGATGAGGAACAGAACGATACATAATTATTATTTTTTTATGCCAAGAAGTTGCCAGCTTATGAATATTTCTCTCTCCTCATCATCTTAATCCTGTTTTCTGTCTGTTCAGCTGATGCTGATATTCATCAGATATTGTTCCTTCTGTGTTTAGAAGCAGCTTCACAGCTTTAAATTCATCCTGAACATGGCGCAAGGAGGCAAATAAACATTGAATAGATATGCAACAAAGAATAAAATACAACATAAGGAATAAAAATAAAAATAATTACACACAACTTTGGATTGGATTTGAAATGACATCTCGACATGCGTTGTGGTTGCCGTGGTGACAGTCAGGTGGTCTGCGGCAAGAATGGGTTATGTCCTCATAGAGTAGGGTGGACATTCGGACACAGCCATTGTCATTCTCAGACAATCACATATTGATTCTAATCAATAATTTAAAAAACGGCTGCATATTGTTATCTTTCTGCTGTGGTAAATAAACTAATAGGAAATGGTAAAAGGAAAACGTGCTGCTTTTTTTTCCATCTATTTTTATTATTTATTTTTTTTCTCTTTATTTTAACTTCCTTTTCTTGGCCACAGTACTACTTTGTAAAAGGAGTTGATTAAATTTAGAAAACATCTTAGTAAGTATTATAATACATATCATTCTCATGAATAATGAATAATTGGATTTATAAAACACTTTTTATGGTTGGCTGCATTTTAATTTGGTAGCTCATTGCCATGATGCTGGAGCAAAATGTTACCTGTTCCAGCCTAAATAAAGGTGTAAAGAACTGACATTTCCCCCATACTTGACGTTTGAGTAGCTGGCATGTGGTGTTGCTGAGAAATGTCACAGCACGCAGTGACAGTGTGGGGGCTCTTTGACACGAAATGCAAGATCACACTGCAGTTGTGCAACAGTTTTTTTTTCCGTTCTTTTTTTTTTATGTATCTCAAAACGTAACAGTGCAGGAACATGACAGCCCATACATTGGCCACTCTCAATGCTCTACTGACAAACATTAAAGCAGTTGCCTGAAATTCACACATTCAGTGAAGTGATATAAATTTTCAAACAGCAAGAAAGGTGATGTCAATGTCTTTGTGACATGAAATCCCTGAACACGGAGTGGATTCAGACCGGCAGGAGGAGATGGGTTTGTGTTCTAACCATTTTTCACACGAGGGTGACCAGACTGAGCTGTGGTGACAAACTGTCTGGGTGAGTGTGTTTAAGTTTAACAGAGGCGCAAGACTGAGCTGTCAATTTAATGTACACCAATGACACTGATTTTTATCCAGCCTGATCTGCAAGTTTTGCCCCCCTAGTTTAATGGGAATTGTGTAAATACAAGCAGAGCTTTCCTCAGAAAAGGCTGTAAGTCAGAATACTGACTATTTACTTTAGTGGATGCTGCATACATTTAATCTTCCCCATGATTCAGTTAACCTTCCTCTTGTGTTAGAGTCTGCACTGACCCGTTTTTAGGTTTTAAATAAGTAAAGCGCCACATGCCACAGACTTTTTGACTTTGTCATTAACGCTATTTCATTATAATAAAGCTAAAAAATAAATAAAATAAATTCTCTGAATTATAAAACACTTTTGCTGAAATTATAAGCTTTGTGTTAGGTAGCTTTAGAGGATCCTCTTCTTGCACATCTCCACCGCACATCTTCTGTGGATTATAGGTGAGTGCACATCTCCAATTTGCAGTATGCAAAAATTCGAAGAACATTTTCAGTATGCCAAGTTCTGGATAACATTTCTGGTGAAAATTAGAAAAAAAGAGATATGGATGAGTGGCTTTCTGGGGAGGAAGACCATGTGGAGTAGAAGAGAATCCAGAAGACACATACGGAGAGTCTGATGAGGAGGTTACTGTTAGTGAAATTGCTACCCATGAAAGATTCAAATCCAAAGATGGTAAAATCTGTTGGAAGGTAGTACCTTATGATGCAGGTTAGCTGCTGTAAATGTCATCAAACTGAGCACTGGAATCACAAGGTTTGCCGTTGTGATTCCATTGTGAAGAGTCGTGATATCAAGACATGTTTTTAGCTATTTATGCCAATTTAAAAAGAGGCATCCTTGCTTTGAGAAACTAGAGCAGAAAAAAATGCTGTGAAAAAAAAAAAATTGCTCTTTTTCTTGAAGCAAATACAAATTGGTCCAAACTGACCTGTAACACCATGGATGCTAATAACGTTAAAAACATATATATTAATTAAAAAAATTATTTAAGAAATGTGTTCTAATACCCCCCAGTGATAGTAAGGTAACACAACAACCTCTTAATTTTTCATATGGATCTCGTGAGGTTAATTTTACCATCTTTTTTTTAAATTATTTTAATTTTTTTATAGGACCTGACCCAATAGGAAGGTTTAATTGAATAAGAAGAAAAGCATAAAATAATACCCAAAAAATATCAAAATCCAGGTAGATTTCACAATTAGTTTAATCTGCAAATGTCATGATTCACTGTTTGTTCCTTGGTTTACTGTTCTGTTGTTTCATGTTCTTGGTTTTTTTTTATGTTCATGGTTTACGTTATGGGTTTTTGGTTTTTAGGGTCATGTTTGGTTCTGTGTTGCTTTTAGGTTCCTGCTCATTAGTTCACCTGGTCTGATTACCTCATTCATCTCACCTGTGCCTTGTTAATCCTTCAGCGTATTTAAGCCATTGGTTGCAGTTGCTCCTGTCCAGTTCATTATTTGTTGCATCAATTTGTTAGATGCTTACTGTTTTCTGTTCCCATTGCACAAGTTGGCTTCTAAACTACATCTTTACCAAGTCATATTGGGCATCCAATTTTGGTCCCCACAAGGTGCAGACTGTGATGCCAGAAGACATCTTTTTTTCCGACGTCTCAATAATGTCAAGGATTGATCTCCATGGGACGTCTGTATTTCGGCTAATTGTAGTCAAAATGTGGTTGTGGATAGGGATGCTGAAACCGAGGCTTCATGAATCATCGAGCCACTTTGAACCAATGCATGAAAATGGCTGTGTTCTGAACCATTTCAACAGGTCAAAGAGCTCTATCTGCTGGCTGTGGGCGTCTGATGCATCAGAAGGACAGCGTTGACACTTCACATCTGTCATCCCTGTCTCATCTTGGAATAAGTGTTCAATAAACGATACGTAATCTACCATCTGAGTGAATATTTGTTCTGTTTTTCATATAAATAAGGAGGGGTATTGGGTAACATTTGTTAAGGTAACAGAATTATGGTAAAATTTAAAGGATACCAATCTGTAATAACAGTAGTGGTCTGCTCAGAGGGAATGGGGACGTATGAGGGAAGGGCTGCTTGTGCAACGAGGATGGTGATTATGTTACTGATTTTATACAGTTGTATCAAAATATATGATGAGACAAATGCTTGTGCAACTTTGTAATGTGTCGGAGATTTTTATTTAAACAGTATTTTTTTTAACAATGTTAGGCTTTTGTCTGCTTCTCTTGGGGCACACTACCTCTCCATCTTTGGAGAAGACCCGCTCGCAAGGCACAGATGCGGCTGTCATGTGCAAATATTGTTTTGCCAGCCTGAATAGACTGGGATACACAGACTTGCGTGTCCTCCAGTATTTGAGCGGGTGTTCTCCTCTAGAGAGGTAGGGACCTCCACCGTGGCATCTGCACTCTCTGGGTGCTCTGGGTTGCACCTAAATAAGAAATAAATAAGTGATAATAAGCCTATTTCAGGAGGAAATAGTGCAGACGTAATCAATGGCTATTACAAACCAACTCTGCTATCCAGAAGGTGCCACAGGTTGTCCTGGTCCTCTGCTGCTGCAGATGACGCTTCTGTTGGTAACTGAAATTAGACACTATATATAGTGTCATTCGTTTGCTTGTTACATAGCTTTGAACTCGTGCTCGCAGCACATTCAGCGGTTACCCTGGCAACGGCGTCTTGTACAGATGTTGTATTACCAAATGCAATTGTTTTAACCTGTTAAACCCTGGGGTTTTTGGAGGCCAAGTTCGCCTAAGAAGACCTATCCAAGTTAAATCAAGAATAACTCCACAATTATCAGGTCAATATACATAACCTTGATCTCAATGAATAGGTAAGACCCTATGAAATATAAATCCAGTGTCAGAAATATTGTGGATCATATGCCAGCAAATTGTGATAAACCATAGGTAAAAATAAAAAATGCATCCTTGCCTAATTGTTGTTTTTATTACACAGATGAAAACATCATGATAGAAATTTTCCTATGCATAAAGATACCCCTGCATGCATTCAGCAACTCCTTGACTACAACTGTACAAGTTTCATGAGAATGGAACAAAGCTCATAGCTTTTATGCAGGTTTTAGTGTGGCTAGTACCAAGCAGACTCTCAATTGGCCACTTGGAAACCCAAACTGTGGCCAAATTGTGCCAAATGGGGTTCTTTACCTATTTTAAGTAAATCTGCCTACAAAACACTACTATAGGAGGCTGTGTGCATACAGTCCACCATTTGGCCCTGGCACAATGTAAAACTCCATAAATTAATGAGCTGTAATCTTTTTATTCCAGTTAAAATACATTGATATCAAATAATGCACTATATAAAAAAATAGAAAAAAAGAAACACCAAACAATGTGCAAAATGTAGCAAAACAGTGAAGCAAACTATGTACATTGAGTATAATAAAATGATAAATATGTCAGACAAAATATCCAAATGTCCTTTGCATTATGTAATAAGAGTGTAATAAGCATAAACATTGTTCAATCTTCATAAAGTAAACATCTGTAAATAAAGAGCAACAAAAGAACTGTTCAGTTGAAAATAAAACTCCTCAAATACATAATGTAACAAAAAACAAGCAGTGTGCAACATGTAAACACAAAATATGTGCCTTATCAGTGGAGCAAAAACTGCAGACTAAAATAAAAGAACAGCATCAATCTGAGTTTTAGTTTTTTTAGGTGGAAGTCCCTAAAACAGTTCTTTCCTGGGGTGAGACAAAGAGGCCCATTGCATTTGCTGCAATATAGTGGTGTCTTAACCTTTCTCCCCTGGGCCTTGCACTCCACACAAACTCTCCAAGCATCACCAGCTCTTTCTCCAAAGTACATTGGCAGGCAGGTGATGCTGAGGGTAGGCTGGGGGGCAGAAGCAGCATCTACAGTATTGCTTTAGCCTCCTCCACTAGCTCCTTCATCAAGATTTCTCTGAATCTTTTCGGTGTTATGGGAGAGTCACCCCTGTTTGAAAAGGAAAAAAGAGTTTACAATTGTGATGTCCAGAAAATGCTAAAAAAAAAAAACCTCATACCATTTCATTGTCTTCCCATGCACAGAGTAGTACTGGATGAGGGCATCTGAGAGGTCCACTCCACCCATGTACTTGTTAAAATCCCTGACATGTTTTTGATGTGCCACTGTCCACCCTCCTTTGTGTTGTGTGTTCAGTAAAAGCTTTGTGTAAAGAGCTGCACGCAGTTACTTCCTCAGTGTCTTTCCATTTGACAAAGAGGAGGTTGTCCTTTCCTAACCACCTCATGGCTCCTCTCTCAGCCTTCTTTTGCAAGTCATTTACATTTGTTTTGGGAAATCCAATGCGTGTCTGTCTTATGGTGCCACAGGCCAGTGTGTTGTGGGCAGAGAGCTTCTGAAAGTGCAGAGCTGGAATAGTTATCCACTTATAGATGGTTACCTTCTCCCAGCTGCTTGAAGTCCATCAAGTCCATTATAGAGGTGTAACTGAGGGCCTGACCCTGAACATTTTATCTTTTACCTTGGTATACAAAGAAGTTCCAAGTGTAACCAGTTCAGGATCTGCTAACATGAACAGTTTGTATCCAAACCTGGTTGGCTTGTCCTTCATGAACTGCCTGAAACCAATTCTGGCTTTACTAGCCACCATCCTCTCATCAATTGTAATTTCCCTCCCTGGTTGATAAAGGGAATTAAAGGCATGAATGATCATTATACAGGGGCTTTATTTTAACAAGTCTGTCATAGCCTGATGTTCCCTGTAGTATTTTTCCTCAGTTTGTACCCAAGTGTGTCTATATAAATGTTGGTCAGCTAAATGTGATCTAAATGAGCTAATGCTAATGTGATGCTTTCCCTAAATCTGTTCTCCAAATGTAATGTAGCACAATCGCTAGCAAAATCTCCTCCTCTCAAAAACCCACGTTCTGCTAAGCGTTTGGAACCCCTTTTAATTCATTGACAGATTGAAAAGCAGGGCCCCTTAGAAATTCCCACGGGCTGCTCGACACGTGCCAATGACACAACGAGGCCATGTTTGGTCTATCACATGACTTTTGGCATGCGGAATCAATGCTCAGACATTGCTTGCAACACTTCCGTGTCACATGCTCGACACATGATCGAGCACACTGCTGGACCATAAAATCCCTAGTTGTGGATGTCTTTTCTACGTCATATTTTAACTTATTTTAGACATTTTGTGCTGCTTCTGAGCTTTGTGCAATATTCATCCCAAAGTGAGAAATTCTATCGTAAGGCAATTAAAATAAAAAAACAAGATCGCTAAAGATATAATATTAATTCCCCATTTTTGGTTATGAGGAGCATGTTGGAAATCAGTTGTACAGTCTAGTGGCCGAAAGAACAAGGATCTCCTAAACCTGTGTCCTGCAGCTGCTTCTGATTTGTTAAGGTTTTGTGGAGGGGGTGGACACTTGTAATGACAATGTGGAAAAAAAACATGACTGAAAAATAACATAACAAAATAACTTTATTTATACACTCATTTAGTTGCCTCAGTGGCACATTACTGTAAACGCATACCTGCTGCTGAGCTAAAAAGCTTCGTTTTCACACTTGTCTCAACAATGTCCACTTTTTCGGAAGGAAGAGCTGTAATGACAGTTGTAGCAAGAGCAGGCTTTAGGTAGTTTAAGACAACAAAGCGAAAACACATGACACTATAAATACCCAATTACACATAAATTTAAGTTGCCTTAACTGGCCTTCAACATCTCAGCAGATCGGAATGATGTGAGAACAGTGCCAACTCCTCAGGACAGCCAATAGCCACTTTCCTTACTAACAGTCACTAGAAGTCACTAAATGACATAATCTAATTGGCATAATAAGCCTAGTACATATAGTTGTAATGGATGCTTCCGTAGAGAGAGATGTTGTGGCAAAGGCAAAAATTGATGAAAAAAATCTTTAACAAAAAAAAAATAATAAAATTTTTAAAATTCTATCAATATTTTCCTTATTTTTTTGTTTTTAATGTAAGTGTAGTTTCTTTCTCAAATTAGGAGTCTGCATCATGCCACAACACTTAACTTTTTAAATATTTTTTTCCACACTCTTATATAATAGACATTATTTTAACGTAATTTCTGATGTCTAATTTTCTGATTATGTAGTAATGAATAACAGGAAAAAAAAATTATAATTTGTGTATGTTACTGAATTTTTTTTTTGGGGGGGGGAGGGGGGGGGGTTTTGTGGGGACATGAGGCCACTTTTCTATTTTTGCTTTACTATGCTGCAAGGGTAAATAGGCTGGCCATTCCCACGTAACCACTTTATTCCTGTAACGGTTAATAAACAAGTCAGGTGCAAAATAGAAATATTAGCATATGCACCAAATAAAAAGTTTAATTATATGATCAGCTGTTGGGTTGTACCACAGCTTCTTCCTGAAATCTGCATTGTAATCATGCCCTCTGTTTGAATCAGGATAATCCTGTTTTTGGAAAGTTATCTAGATTCTACTCAAGTTTTGAACAACCCAAACCGAGGGTTTTATCCAGATAACAACCAGGATTGGGTTACGTGATTCAAGACGATTTTGGAATCCGGATTTCCCTTTTGAACAACCAATTTTCAAGATTTGATTCTTTCCGATAACCGAAATCGGATTAGGTTTGAACAACTGACCCAATAAGATATTTTTGAACAGGCTTCAGGAGAATTTCTTTTAAAGCATGCACAGCTTGTGTTGACCTTGTAATTGTTTTTAAACATGCCCAGTTGGACTCTCAACTCTCTAGATCAGCGCTTTTAAGCCAGTGCCCCCGTATTTATTATCCAGGTCCCTTAACGCCCCCCGCCCTTATAATGGCGGCCAAGTGTCTTCCCAACATATCAGGCCTAATGTTGATTCTTCTGTGTAACATTAAAAAAAAACTGCAGTAAAGCTTGTATGCTGAGAATACAAATAATACATGCCATGATAATCAAAACTTTAATTAAAACTGATTTACAAACAACAATCCCCCCCAAAAGAAAATTACAAAAACGATGGTGTGGTGGTTAGCACCGCAGCCTCACAGCAAGAAGGTCACCGGTTCGAGCCTTGGTTCGAGTTCTCCGGCGTCCTCCCACGTGACATGCATGTTTGGGTTATTGGTGACTCTAAATTCTCCCTAGGAATGAGTGTGTGTGTGTGAATGGCTGTTTGTCCCTATATATGTTGGCCCTGCGACGGATTGGTGACCTGTCCAGGGCGTACCCTGCCTTTCACCTGAAACACTGCTGGGATAGGCTCCAGCTCACCCCGCGACCCATAATAGGAATAAGCGGTACAGATAATGACCTGACCTGACCAATAAAAAATGGTGATGTTGAACTGCTATAAAAAATGTCATGCTTGTGCTTTACTGGGCTAAAAACAGAACTTAATGCAAAGGTTGGATTGTTTGAGATTGGTTGAGATATTTAATAGAATAGTATCAGCACCTTTTTTGTGTTTTGTGAATTTTAGATGTGGTTTTGATTTGTTTCTAATAGTTTTAAACTGCTTTGTGAAGGAACATCTTTGTACAGGGGATAGCTGAGATGTGTTCATTTTAAAATGTGTAATGAGATGTATTCATTTTAAAAGCACAATAAAAAAAAATAAAAACTAATCCTGAAAAGTAAAATCCTAAAATAAGATTCCTTTGACCCATCAACAATAACTCATATAAAAGCACAGAAGTTTAACAAAATCATAAAGTCTGTCTTACCTTTGCAGTTTGCAGTTATTCAGTGGATTGGGCATTTGTTTAAAATTAATCACTCAAGTCCAGGTTATTTTCATAATGATAAAAGATTTTTCTAGGATTGTGTGAGCCATCTTCTTACAGTATAGGGTCTTTGGGTCAACTTCCTTTTGATCGTATTTGCTGTGGTGCACGTTATTTTTTTCTTTTTTTTTCTTTAAGAATTTGATTGGTCAGTAAAGTTGTCAATCATCAACTGCCAAGCCAATCCCACCGCCACAAAAGAAACGTCACGCCCCCTTATCATAATTAATGCTCTTAGCCCCTCTGACGTTATTACAACGCCCCCTGGGGGACGGTACCTCCCCTGTTACAAAGCACTGCTCTGGATGATCTCAACTTTATCAGTTCAGGAAATTTGCTGTCATTGGAGTCGGGAATGAGTTTTCCAGTTCTTTTAATGTTTGAATGCCTGGTTGCATAAACCTCTCAATAATGTGTCTATCCACTCTACTGTGTCTAGGACACCATGTATAGTAGACATACAATGGCGGCAACAGGCACAGGGGCAGATTAAACTTTCTTTAGGACCCAGGGAAAGGAGAGTTTGCCACATGGTGTGTTCAATTGGACATGGTGTGTCAAAAGAAGGAGATCAGGCCAACATAATCCAAAGGTTCAGTGTCCCCAGCACTTCCCAGCCTTAATGACATACAAGAAAACATGGAAATACTGTTTACATAAGCAGCAGATGGCATGAATTCTATGTTGGGTTAGTGAGATTAATTCAGCTTTCCTAGTTGGAGATGTGACTTCACGGGGTTCTGATTAAAATTCTGATTGGAGCTTGGAAATTCCCACATTTCTGTACAACTGAATTGCACCATTAGCAAAGCACACAAACACCTGGCTCTCAATGTGCGCTGCAATGACATTAATCCTCTATTTTACCGGCAATGTTAGCCCCCTTACACTGGGAAAGTGGGGTGGATGGATCGATGTCACTGAATCTGGAGGGGTCACACTTGCTTTTGGACAGGGGAGGGGTCAAGTAGAACCTGCTCCTCATTGGGAAGAGTAAACTACGTTCATTCACGTTTGTCTCAAACTCTCCAATAATACCAGAAAAAGTTGCTAGATTTGTCGCTAGTTGCTCTTTAAAAAAAAAAAAGTCGCTAGTGGGGTCTGAAAACCCGCTAAATATAGCAACAAAGTCACTAAGTTGGCTACAGTGGCCAACCGGCGTTGACTGGTTAAGTTCAAAAGGCTCTGGTTGAGTTTTAAAGATATGCTGCCTCAGCCAATTAGAGTGGTGTTAACTGTATCAAATGATACTGGTTCTGTATAACTCGGCCCGCTAATTTTGCACATATTAAACTAAAGCCGGGGATATGGTTGTGAACACATAATGGCTTTAGACTGTGACACAGACTGTCTTTAAAAAGAGAATGCAGAGCATATTCATGTCAATTATAGCCAGATGGTTAACGCAAACTGCAATCCAAAATCCCAGAGTCTGACGTTCAAATGTTAAACTGCATATTGACATCAAAGTGGGGTCATGCTTAGACGTCAAAATAGCAGACCTGTTTTTCACGACGCAATATAGACGTAATCTGCACTTCCATCAGACATCTATTGTTTAGTGGGTTAGTTGATATAGTCCATGCCTTAGTTTAACGTTAATGTTTAGTGCCATCATAGTTGTTTTTGTGAATGAGTATTGGAATCATTAATCTTAAGGATAAAAGAAAGTTAGTACTCACGCTATTCATAGGTCCTGGGAGTCATTTGTACACCGCACTGTGTGTACAAGCGCCATGAGTTTAAGACTTTTGAAAACATTGTGAAATAATGTGTTAAAAATTCCTTTGATGTAACACCTACTCTTCACCATTTGTCTTGTTTGTTGATGTGGTAAGTTTCCATTTGCAAAATAATCTACCTGTAAATACCCTGGCTGAGTTGAAAAGATTACACACTATTATTCATACTCTTTTAGAAGACACTATTGTAGACCAAGCTTTAGCGATCATCCAAGTTTATTCCTTGAATAAACATGTATGCTTTTATGAGTGAAAAACAAAAGAAACAGAGAATAAAGAGGGAGTTTGTATGCCGCACTGTGTGTATAAGCGTTATAATTTGTCTGAGACTTTTGAAAACAATCTGAAAGAATTTCTTTTTAAAATTCCTTTAGTGCCTATTCATCTTATCCAAGGCTATTTTGTCCATGAATAAACATGTATTCAGTGTATTAAATTATAAAAATATGAAAAATTTATTAAAAATAGTTTTAAATGTCACAATAACTTCTTCTAACTAAACTAAACAGATAGGTAGATCGATATTTACTTGATTAATCTAGAGGGAAATTAGAGTGTGCAGCAGCTGCATAAATAAAAAACTAAAAAGGCATGTTAGAATAAAAACAAGTCATGATGGCACAAACCTGCATGGTATAGTGCGGTAAAAAAACTATATAATATAAACAGAAAAAAGATCTCTACGGATCTGAACTGAAAGGAAAGATAGGTGCATCTGTTATGACCCCACCTCAATTCCAGGGGGATTGGCGTCGACAACAACACAAACCGGACCAACTTAAAGATAGTTACAATAATTTATTTACAAAACCAGGTTCACAATAATACAAAACAACAAAAGGTGTCCAATGTTCAGTATCTAGTCCGGTAAAAGAAAAGAAATCCATTAACAAAAGGTGTCCTCAAACGGACACAAATTGAACTTTTCTATACATCAAACTAATTTAATATCCAAATTACAAACCAAAAGATATCTACAAAACTTTAACTCTAAACTACTCCCAAAAGGTAAGAGCGCAAAATCTCAACAGACTTAACAAACGTGTATCTAAACTAACCTAAGGGAAACTAAATGCTCTTATCAAAACCACCAAGGGTTCCTCAGACTTGTAACTTGTACACAAATACCAGATCGGTGAGTTCTGATCTGTTAGTTGGCTACCAGGGAGAAAGTGCGGGAAGATAACCGTCCAATCATCTCCAGAAGGTGTATCCTGCGGAAGAGCTGCTGACCTGGAGATAACCAATCAGGAAAACGGAAAAGCCGGGAGGTCTTAGCCGGGTCCTCAGCCAAAAGCAGAAATGCAACGGAGCAGTTTCATTTAAATATCCACGTCCCCGGGCCACTGGCCAATCGCATAGATTTCAAAGGGGATGTACAGTACAGAATCTGCAAAAAAACACAACACCAAACTTAAGTGGTGCATGCATTCAGCGGTTTACCTGAAAAATATAAGGACTATTTCACTGAACAATAAAAAAAAATATAAATATATTCAAAATAATAGGCAATTAAAATATTTATCACACTTGTGATGTTTGCTCCTGAACCTTATCTAACAGCGTCTGCACATCAGGGCTGTATGCTATCACCTTCATCTTTACTCAGGACTGTAAGCTGTCATCTGTGAGGCGTTTGCAATGTTTGATTTTAATATGTTGGAGAACACCTGCTCACATACATGTGTGGAAAGACTCCAAGTGCATACTTCATGTTCACATGAACACTGGGGAAAGCATTCCAAGATTCGTACACAAGTTTGTCTGGTGTGGGGAAGTTTTCAATATCACGCCATTCGTGATTCTGAGCAAGAATGGTTCTTTGACGGGAAACATCTTTAAGGTCTGATAAGCGTTAAACTTGGACACCCATGTGTCTTTGTGGGCCAGTTCCATCTCAAGATTAGGGTGACTCACACCTGCCAATGCAGTTGTATCTAGTGTAGTGATATACCTTGATATTAATATGAAAACTTTATGTTAAATATTAATAAACCTATAAAACTTTATCAATTTAACTTGCTTTGATTGGGGCCCCAATCTTCCGTAGATTTATGATTAATTAATTCACAGCCCAGAAGAGAAAACCGTGAGTGGGTATTTTTTATTAAAGAAATTATTTATTTCAATGTCTCATTTCCGAAGCCGTGGAAGTTTTCGTCTGAAGGGACCATAACTCATACCAGAATAACCACAAAGACACTGCCAAATTACGATAAATGCATACAATTTATTAACCAACAATAATCAATTAACAGCCTCATAAAAAAATCAGAAAATTTGAAATTATCAATATCGCTTTAGAGACTCTGATAGCATTGCAGGTGAGCCGACAGGGTTGAATCAGCTTAAAAGCAGCAGAAGTAAAGCAGAATAATGGAAAATAAAGTCAGAAGAATAATGAAGTTAAATCAAAATAAAGATTAAAAGAGATATAATATCTGTGAACTTTAGGAGATTTGGAATATGGAAAAATAAAATAAATTAATCAGCGGAACTTATTAATTCTCAGTCAAAACTAATTGGATGAGAAAAGCGGTAATTTGTTCAAGGATTTAGATGTAGCCGATGTGAAATTTGATTCAATGAGATTGGATGGGACTTTGGAATAGAATGAGGTTTAATCTAGGGTTTTAAAAGACACCAGCTAGGATCAGGTGGAAATATTGCCTCGGCCTTATTTTGGCACCGAAGGTGATCAGGAAGCGGTCGCTGGTAACTGAATAGAGGTGTTCAGGTGGCTCTCCTGAAGTCCTCCCGTTAAACAGAAGACAAGCAGCCTGTCTTGGACCTCTCAAGTCCAGTGTCCAAACGCGAACCTCACGGCCTCCAATCCTCCACTGGCAAAGAGACACGCTGGTGCGGTGAGTGGTTGATTTCCCAATAACATGGAATCACATCAGAGCCCAGTTCTTTCGGAGTTTCTCAATAAAACTTCTAGTTGTGGCTCTGAATACTTGGACTTGGATTGGTTTCCAAAAAGTTTCTTCAAGCAAGAAAAGTGATGAAAAAAATTCAGCAAAGCTTGATATCTCTTGCGCTGTAAAACAAAAGTTCATATCTGTTGCATAGCAACGATTCCGGGTTACGTTGAGCAAAATAATTACATTAAAGAATAAATGAAGAAAAGGACAAACTAAGTTTGAACGTTTTAATGTTAATCAATGGATTTCTTTGTTTTCACAGATCTGTTTCTTCTTTCCTTCTCTTTCTTCTTTTAGACTTTCTTTTCTTTTTAGACAGACTAACCAAAACTTCCTTTTTAAGTTCTTGGTGGTACTTACTGAGTCAGGCGGGCTCTACACAGTTAGTCCAATCACAGCGTAGAGATTTTAATGCGAGTAAGTATATTTACATACAAAGGCTATAGATTTAATCAAATCACATATGTAAGTTTTAAACTTACATATGTGGTTCATCTTAATTGTAACTTGGTGATTCTAACTCTTACAAATACTGCTGAAAACACCATTTGAGTTTTCCAATATGTAGGATCTTTTTAAACAATCATTATAACAAGAGTCAAACATTTAATACAGTTTAAGAACTCAGTTTAAAAACATTCCGAAAGAAACTCATTTCCTTAACTCTTTGACAAAGTCCAGATGTTAAAGGAATGTGACAGTGAGGAAAATAAGTATTTGAACACCCTGCCATTTTGCAAGTTCTCCCACTTAGAAACATGAAGGAAATTTTAATCGTAGGTGCATGTCCACTGTAAGAGACATAATCTAAAAAGAAAATCTTGAAATAACAATGATATTGTAACAATTTATTTGTATGATACCGCTGCAAATAAGTATTTGAACAACTGAGAAAATCAATGTTAATATTTGGTACAGTAGCCTTTGTTTGCAGTTACAGAGGTCAAACGTTTCCTGTAGTTTTTCACCAGGTTTGCACACAC
>JBAMHW010000007.1:8930489-8942470 GCA_037177495.1 Rhadinocentrus ornatus | reverse complement strand
ACGTCTTAGTGTTTTACCAACAGTAACCTTGGAAACGGTGGTCCCAGCTCTTTTCAGGTCATTGACCAGCTCCTCCCATGTAGTTCTGCGCTGTTTCCTCACCTTTCTTAGAATCATTGACACCCCACGAGTTGAGATCTTGCATGGAGCCCCAGTCCGAGGGTGATTGACAGTCATGTTTAGCTTCATCCATTTTCTGAGGATTGCTCCAACAGTGGATCTATTTTCACCACGCTGCTTGGCAATTGCACCGTAGCCCTTTCCAGCCTTGTGTAGGTCTACAATTTTGCCTCTGGTGTCTTTGGACAGCTCTTGGTGCTTCTAATTTAGGATAATAAGTGGAGTGGAGTTAAAACTGGGGGTGTGTCACAGCTCAGGTGATTTACATGTGTGAAACGTCCTGAATGAAGACCTTTGGAGGAAGGAAGAATTGCTTAAGTCCCATTAATCAACAAGGTTGTTTAGATATCCACATGTATAAGCTGACACTTAGTTCTGGATTTAATCAACTCTAGATGGCTTCTCAAGATCTCTTTTTGAAGATAGGGAGTGTTTTCCTTTAGATCGTAAAACTTCCTGGCTTAATGCTGCATATTCCCCCACTCAATTTTGATCAGGTCAGAGGAAGATCCAAAATCGCAGATGAAGTAATCCAAGAAGACATCCAGTTCTGGTGGAAGATGACTTTATTGATGGATTATAGCTGGTGTCTTTTTCATACATGATTATCTATTGATACTTGGAAATTGTCTGTAAAACGAAAGGATGTTAACTCACTAATAAATGCTAAAACTCATAGACCATATCAGCATGTATTTCTTCAAAGGTCAGAACTCTAAGTTACTCTAAAATCAAACAAAATAAACACAGAATGATAGAAAAGCATGAATATATGCAAATAGAAACTTTTATAGAAACAGAGTACAAGGAATCAGGTGTACCTTTATCTCCTTATGTAATTTGGATAATGACATTTAAACACGTCCAAGTTATAGGACTTCTGGAGAGTAACGACTGTCATCTACTCCATTTTCGGTTTCCTCGTCAAAGTCCACAAGATCAGCTGCATTAGCAGTCTGATCTGCCCTCCAACGTCTGCAGAGTTTTAGTATGCTTGACGTAGAAATAAGTCACGCCGAATGTCAGCACATATCCTAGGGCGACCATGGTGGCAATTACTATGTCGGCGGTCGATCAAGCATATGATAGCGTTTGAACGGGAATTTTGTCATGGTTTGCGTTTTTTTTAAAACATTTTCTTCGGGGCTCACGTTGATAGTTTTAGAGCCTTCATATTGGAGCTGAAGGAGGGTGTTTTTGTCCAACTCGATGGAATCTTTCACAAAGAAATCAGAAATCTCAATTTCCGTCTCGTATTGCTCAGGGTTCAGATGATAAAGGGCTACGTCTCCGATGTGTAAGATTGTGCCTTCTGGGGCCGTGATCCAGAGTGTGCGATGTGGTAACTCGATTTTACTCGAGGTGTCATGTTGATCGTAATTTATTGTGGCGACTTTCGCAGGAGTGTTAACCAACCAACGACTTCCGACGATTTCAGCTTGAGTTGAAATGATTGCAAGGCGTCAACGTGGTCTGTCACTGTGAGTCTTTGTTTAATGTCTTGAGTCCACAAAGGCCACCAGTGTCATCACGGATAAAAGGTTTACTCGGACAGGGGTAATGGGACATCGCTGGTAAGGGTGCACATTTTTAAATTTGACACGAGATAGAGGTCAGGCATGATGTCATGGTAGGCTAGAACCGAGGGGGTGTGTGTTTTACCCTGCCAAATTCCGACATTGACGACGTCCTTGAACCAATAGATGTTATCCGGAGTCATGACGGGCAGGTTGATAAGAAAGGCCGACTCTCGGCCTTCTGGATCAACAAAGAGTGGCACGGAGCTACCAGTGTGTAGACGTTAATGTTAGACGTTCATTACGAGGCGACACAAGGAAATAGAAAAATGTACAATTTTTGTGAGTCGTGACTAAATAATCCACCACCTCCCAATGACAGAGAGATAACAAAGGTTATAAAAAACATAACTTGTTTTCTCGCCAAAGACCAGCGCTCAGTTAACACGGTGAACAACCCGGGATTTAAGAAACTCATCAACACTTTGGACAAACGGTGCCATCTCGTCACTATTTTAATCGCGTGTCTCTCCCTGCCCTGTATGATGAGTGTTGTGATAGTGTGAACTTGACAAACACCTTTTATGAGTGTATATGGCAGTTGGTGATCAGGAGGCTGGACCATTTCCGGTTGAGTGGGACTGACCATCATTCCAAGTGTCATGGCGAGCATCAGTAGCATCATCATCCTGGCGGGAGGCAGACACATGGGAGAATCGTTAGAAGTGGTTTCAACTTTATCTGGTTTGAAACTGTAAGGATTTAAAAATCTGATTAGCTAACCCCCACTTGTAGTTATGGCTCAGCAGCAAAAGTTTAACTGATGAGTTCACTTCAACAGGTTTAACTCGTGTGCAACCTGACCAAGCAAGTGAAATTTGAGTACTGAAGAAAGAAAAACCGAATGTGTACTTATTTCCCCACTTACCCGAATCTAGTGGGTACTCCTTTCCTACAAACTTAGAGTACCAATAATTACCTTTGACTCCATGGGTTTTCTCTTCTCTTTTAGAGTGGACTGCAGGCCAGTGAGGACAAACTACTTCTCTCCTATTTCAATTATATATTGAATTACAGACTATTAGAAATGTGCGTACAGAGCTCTGGGTCTGGTTACCTCTCCCTGACTTACACAAAAATTAAGTCTTGCTACCTGCTACAGGCAGAACTCCCTCTAACTGACTCCTTGACCCTTAAATAGAGCAGCTATACAGAGTTTTCTGCTGATTCAAGCTTGCTGGATTAAGGTTTCAAGTGTCATCTGATACCAGCTGTCCGTGGTCCTTAACTGGTGCCGACCTCCCATTTTCTGTAGGGAAGAGATAAGGATACCCCCACACAAAAAGCCCAGGCCCGACACAATAAACAACTAAAACCCCAAGATTTATCACCCCATAGATTCTTCTTACCACAAGCACATGGCATCCCACTGTTACTCAAGGACTTATAACACACTATTTGTAAATATATGAACCTAGAATAAGAATAAGTAGCACACCTGAATAATTCCTTGCTTAGTATCCCAATAAATTGGATTGCTGCAGGGCGGCAAGATCAGAGTCAGAAAACGCCGGCGCAACCGAGACAAAACCAGGCGCAGGAGCCTGAGCAGGTGTAGCAGCTTGTGACCGAGTGACAACACAGACTTCGGGGACGGAGGGGGCTGCGGATGGTTCCGGCAGTCAAGAGGGGTCGAATGACCCAAGAATTCCCACACATGGCTCCTTGTTTAGCCAGAGAGTCTGCTAAATCATTTAGCTCTTTGTCCTTACCACGAGAGTGACCCCTGACATTTTTCCAGTACACCTGTATGTTGTTGGATTTAATAAGGTGGTCACACGACAACCAATTCTTTGTGTTTAACGGGTTTGTTGTTAGCAGTCAGGAAACCATTACGTTTCTAAAGTGCAAGATGGCATGAGAAGCTAAGTCGGGTATAATTGGAATCCGTACAGATTACCAGATTGTGCACCTTTCTGGCCTCTGCCAGTTGCAGTGTGATCAGGATGGCAGCAATTTCTGCATATTGGAATGACTGTGGTCCCAAGTTGAAACTCAGCAGTTCGTGGGGATGATTCTGTTGCCACACAACGCCAGCACCTGTGCAGACCTGTGTTTCAGGGTGGAAGGAGCGGCAATCAACATAAGCAGCACTCACGCCTTCACAAACTTTGGAATCAAAATACTGATGATGTAAGTCAATTATTGGATGGGGCTCAGCATCAGTCTCTGATACGTTGGTTGTTCAGAAACACAATTGGTTGATGGTGTGTCTCTAGAATGAGCTTTTGACCTCCAAGGTAGTTAGAGAAATGTTTCACAGCCCTCACAACATTGCCTTTTCACAATCTGAATATTTCAGTTTAGGGACAGTCAGTGTTTTGTTAGTATAAGCTACGACACGTTTATCACAGAGTAAATACTGGTCTGAAGTGTTTGAGGGGAGGAGTGCCTTCTATACTCTTTATGCCTAGTAAAACAGGAAGGCATTCTACATGGTCTGTTACATTCAGTACACTGTACAGGCGTGCGCTTCTCCCGGGTACAGGAGGGCGCATTGCAGACATTGGTGCTGCAGACCTGCACAACTAACAGGACTAAAAGTACAAAGACGCAGAGCGATCCGGTGCTGTGATATGTCCGTATTTGTGAAATATACCGACTATATACGGGATGAATCCGGAAAAATTAAAAACCCAGATTTCCATCCGCGAGTTATCTGGAAGATGCATGTTTATTTGATACACCACAGATCCGACTTTAGATCTCTGCATACTGACCGCATTTTTGGCGGAGTCATTAGGGGTGTGTATCCGGGGAGATTTAAAAATTGGATCCATCAGGGATGCGGTGCAGATTTTCCCGTCTGCAGGTCTGCAGCTGAAACAGCCTCTCAGTTACTGCATCCACACTAAATAGTAAGCAGTCATCAGTGACTGTGTGATTTTTCAGTTAAAAGAGCAACATGTCGAAGATCTTGTTCAATCCCCTGTTGAAAGTCAGCCATTTCTGCCCACTGAAAACTTTCATTTCCCTTCCACAGCCCCAGTAGGCAGAGCCAGGCAGCCATGCAAGAAGCTCTGCTTGCACTAATGCTAACCTGCTCAGTTTTGATGGACCAATAGGCGAGTATCTGGAGGCTGCCCCCTCATTTACATAATGAGGCAGAAATGCATAAAGAAATGTAAAAAGAATACATGGAAATGTAAAAATGAAACAGAGAAATTTCTATGCTTAGGAAAGAAAATGTAAAAGGAAAATAACACTAAATAAATACAGACATAAAAATAAAGGAGAAAAGAATAAAAAAAATCACCAAATAAAAAAATTTAACAGAAGATGACATGGAAAAGCAAATATGTAGGGATATTAACATAGTTAATTTAAAACAGCTGAAAATGACAAAAGAAATATACATTTGTGTCATGTTTTATAGGTTTCTTAATGGAAAATTTTTTTATTACATTTTGTATAATTTATTGGTACATCAATTTGTTTATCAAGCCATTTTTATATTTCTGCATTTATTTTTAATTTTGACAGTTTCAGTCCTCCATACCTATTCTACCCAATTAAACAGCATTCGGTAGCTACAATCATGTGATCTAGTTAATTGAAATATTCTATTAAAAAAAAGGTTTTCTTTAGGGTTTTGTTGAGCTCGCTGTTAACCAGTATTTGATATTGTCCACTTTGAAACAAACCCACATGTCTTTATACTAGTGCTGGGCAACTATCAAAATAATCGCGATTAATCGCATGACAAATTGCGTAGCATTGTTACGTGCAAAATGTCTCTTTCCTTTAAAAGAAGGCCTACGGCTATATAAAGAGAATCCAGTAAATTCCGGTTTACAAATCAGGGTCTCCAGCCTGCAACTCTGTAGCCGCAAGTGTCTCTCTGGACCTTCCACAATGTCTCTAAATACGTGGCTAAAATATTTTTTTATCTATTTTTCTTGTCATTAGGTTGGAAAGTATGGACTGTTATTTTTTTGTTTACTTTACTTTATTTTCCACAAATATCTACATCCCTTAGAAAAAAGTCTGTTTATCCTCATTTTATAAAGGTTTTATGTTTTTCTTTATTTTAAAACCAAAAAATAGAAATAAAAATGTGGTTAAAAATAACAAATATCCTATGGTGGCTATTAATAAAAAAATAGATATATTAAGTTGCCTTTTTGAAAAGGATTCATAGCATTTGCAGCTCTAAAGGAGTTTTATTTAGCTGGCTGAGGGAAAAATGGCTCTTAGTAAATCCTGAACATTTCAACCTTCAGCCTTTACAATCCTAACTAAAAGGTAAAAAGTAGGATGAATTTAAAGCTGTGAAGCTGCGTCCTTCTAAACACAGAACAATATCTGATGAATATCAGCATCAGGTGACCAGACAGAAAGCAGGATTACAATCTCACAGCTTCTAGATGGTGAGGAGAGAGAAATATTCACAATATACACAATAACTTCCATCCATGCACCTTTAGTGCTTCATTATCCAGATTTCTGCCTGGAAATTCTCTAACTTTGCTTTCTTAGCTCCGCTACTGGGAGTTCAGGGGTTAACATCTGGACTTCCGGGTGTAGCGTCAGGTCTGTGTTATCCAGCTGGAAGTTTCATCTCGTTATGACCAAGATTCACCAAACCAGAGGCAGAAGAAGTCCCAGTTCATGCTTCACGTTTGTAAAACAGTCAGAAAATATGTCTTACCTTTGCTAAAAGGTTTCTCATTGTCTTTTGGGAGCCGTTTCCCGTCCAAAAATCACGATGTTCTGCATGGGTTTTGACAGATAAAAAGAAATGTCGGTTCTTTTTCTTCTTAACGTCACTGTATTTTAATAAAGCCGCTCTCTCCCGATTACATCAGACACACCGCTGCAGCAGGGAAGGAAGATGCGACTGCACGCTTCTGTGAGAAAAAAAAAATAAAAAAAAATTAATGCGTGATAAATAAAATGACGTTGTTAATTAATCATTCCTTTAATGCGCGTTAACGTGCCCAGCACTACTTTGAACATAACTTACTGGATATGTTTAAAATGTTACCTTCATTATAGCCAATAGAAAAAAGGCTCAGGGCCGATAAACAGGTGGCGGTTTACCACCACCACCATTCACAGAGGCTGAGAAGATGGCCCTCAGTCAACACAGTGGGCATCCTACTGAAGAGGGAATATGTAGAGGAAGCTCATCTGACCCAACCAGCCCCCAGGATACAAGGCCCTACATAAGAGGTTAGTTCTTCAGATTAATATGTGTACATTTATCCTTTTTTTCCAGTGTTAATTCAGTGATGCACACCCATCCATCTTAGACACAATGTGGCACACTGATCTTCTTATAGCACAGTTCTTTGTGACTGATGGTGTTTTCTTTTTTATTCTAAGTTGTCTGTCACATGAAAGCTATTTTAAGGTCACTCAGAGTTATATATTTGACAAATTGTGATTTGTTGTTAAAACCAGATTCTAATTAGGCTGGGTACTTTCCTAGGTGAAGTTATAATTGTAACTGGTTTAATCTTCATTTTCTACCAGTTTCAGATTGTGTAATCTGTCTGGTGGAGCCCTGTGCCATAACAGACCTCCATGCAGTTGTAAAAACTCTTCATACTCCACAGATTTTCACTAATAGGTCAGAGTAGAACATGCATTCATTTTGTTTGCATTTCAAGAGAATGAAGACAACTTGGTAGCTGCCACAGAGAGGGAGGGTTCAGAGAGGCCTACAGAGGTTTTACAACTTGAAAATAACATCTATCAGTTAAACATTATGTGATACTTAAGGAACAAAAAAGTTGGAAGTTGTTTTAAACAGATCAATGTTGGAAGTGACACTGAGGAAGATGGTCCATCCACCTCCACAGCCCAACAGATGTTGAACCACGACCTGCCACTGGAGAATTCAATGTCATTTTACTGGTCCTATAGCTCCCTGTGAAACAGCTGTACAAGGTGTACCACCAAAAACAATACAAAAATCTAATTTAGAAATGGACCACATGAGGCTGCAGATGAAAAAAACACATCTAGAAATACAACTGCTAGAACATCAGTTAAAGGTGGGTGAGGTACCCACGGCTGGATCATTTAACTTGTTTTACCAATAGAGGAATTGCCTATTAACTATTGTACTGCATTTGTACTTGCAGGAAATAAAGAAAACTTTATAAACAAAAAAGCACAATGTCTTTATTTGACACTGGGGAGGTGATGGGTCACTCAAAATGATGGTGGCATATTGTGTCTCTGACTGCTCTTCCATCTTGTGCATCAGCGGGGTGGTCAGGAGGTTCATCATCAGGCGCATTTGGTGGCTGAGTCGGACATTTCACTCCTGTCATTGCGACAATGTTGTGGAGAATGACACGTGCCACAATAATGTCACATGCTCTATCTGGGGCGACTCTGAGCCTACGAAGGCACTGGAAGCGGGCCCTTAAGCATCCCAATTGTCATCTCTACCCTGGTTCGAGTCCTGCAGTGAGCCAAGTTGTAACGATGCTGCAGGCCAGGCTCAGGATCAGGGTAAGGGGTCAGCAAATAAGGCTGGCACACCAGGTAACCATCAAACTCTCCTATAATACAGGATACAATATTACATTGTGTTAGTTGTGATAGGTCAAGCAAAATATTGATTTTTAATTTCTCAAGGCTGCATGGGGTCGTCTTGCCTAGAGACACAAACCTTTGCAACACTTCAACAGCTCAATTCTTTGAACATGAAGATACATCTATAAGCTTTTGGAAAATGAGCAAAGGGATCCTGAAACCTCCTTCTCACTGCAATTTCACAAGTGTGAACTTAGAGCAAGCCTGTCTGATGTTTCATGAAAGCAGAACATCAATATTTCCAGGATGTATAAGTGATTCATACCAAATCAAAACCAGAAAATATCTTGTACCTTCTTCAAGTTTACCTTTTTATAGGTCAAAACGAGTTGGACATCTGTAATTTAAAGCAACATTACATAAGTTTCTGACCTTAAAACTCTGTGCTTCTGTCATTTATTATGCATTTATAGAGCTGTCATTGCCTAACAGTGTACTGGAGCTGAGAAACCGTAACACACTACTTTTTTCCAGCCTGGGGCATCATATTACAGCTGTATATCGCTTGACGGCACCACAACACATGCCAGCAGCTAGGTATCAACACAGTGGCCATTTTGCAAGAGTACATTATCGGAGGAAGCGAGGAACAGAAAGAGACAGCAGCACTAGAGTCAACGTTAGACTGACTCTTACTGGTGGGAGAGAGCTGAGGTAAGAAACAGGATTCAAGAAGGATTGTGATTTCGCCTTCTTATATTAGTCCCCTAAACATAGCATAAACCCACGATCTGGTTCATTTTTCTTCTTGCTTCTTCTAAATGTATTAATGTATCTTGACACACCAAGCCCTCCATTTTGAATAAACAAGGATTTTTCCTAACATGTCATATCAAGTTAATTGTTGTTGCTGGTTATATTCTTTACTTTGTTTACTATCTGATCTTTATCTATCTTATGACCAACCAACAATAAATTTAGGGACGTCTTGTCAAAAGGTTTTCTATAAATGTCTCACTTTTTTAATCAGGGTCTGAGCGCCTTTGTTGGGGGACGGCAAAATTGCAAAAATCTGCCAATGTACACTCGTGCCATCTTAATTTTTCTTTAACTAAACAGTCTGCGAAGGTTTTCACATTATTCAAACAAAGACAAAACTAGATATAACCTAACATAAAGCCAGGTGTTTATGACACTTGCAGACAGTGTATATCAAAGTATTAAAGAAAAGGATTGTCAGTCTCTACAACATCAGAGATGCCACACAAATAAACTGTCTATTAACTGGTTTAGTCCATTGGTGTTGTACGTTTTTTGGTAATTTTATTTATCTTAATCCTTGGACTGAGAATATAAAAAGTAATGTTTCAATTTTCACTCTAAAAACATAAACACTGCTAAAGGTTGTGCATTGCTACAGCTCAGATGGTCTGATCCACTGCTGAGTCAGCTTTGATTTTAAAAAAAAAATCTTCCTCATCAAAAGCAAAAAGAATCACAAAGCCTTAAATCAGACTACCAGCCCGGAAAAGACTAAAGTGACAATGCATTTGGCCTTGAGGCTAATCTATGCTTCTTGATTTCACTTTGAAATTCTTTACACCTAGTATCACTAAAAGCAGGCGTTAAGATGACAAATAAATTGTCCATAGATAAATCAGTACATCAATGCATCTGCAAGGTAAAGCTATGAGCTCGTGACCTCTTTCAAAGTCATTCTAGTTCATTCTTCTGTGTGAGTTTGCAGTAGCTCATCATAAAGTCAGTGTTTTCAATTTCCATGAAAACAAAATTTATCAAATTTCAGTGAAAAGCCAAGTGAATTTCACAGCATTGCCCCTCACCCAACAAAAATATAAACTGGCACATCAATAGTGAGCAACTTTAGCACTCTGGCAACTATTCCCGAAGGAACAAATTTACTTATCTGAGGCACAAACATAGCCGCCAGAGACCAGCCTCATTCATCATCCTGAGACGGCATGTGATTACACTATCGGCTAACTATTCAACAGCTGCAATTTTATTGTCTTACTGGATGAGAGGAAATGCAACCAGATGATGCTGAAGGTGTCTGGTGATCCTCAGGGATTGTCTAGATAGCGTGAAGAAACTGATGGCTGAGAGAGCATCACAGAACTATTGTCTGCAACAAGCATTGTACAGGTGAACGATCAAGATAGGCACCGACATACACACACAAACATGCACAACCCACTGGCTGTATAGCAGCCGCTAATGTCCTAATGGATACACCGGAGCACTGAACAAACACTCCTATTAAAAGTGTTTGAAGATGGATTGATGATGCTCCCTGAATCTTTTCCCCTGCCGGTATAGCACAGAAGTCTTCCAAGAGCAAATCTTACAGATATGATTTAGAATTTAGTATTATGTCTCCTATGCATGATATCTGAAAAAGCATTAGTAGCAAAAACAGGAGAAAATAAGGTGTTGCTCTGGGGAAATTACTTTTAAGACTTTGTTGACAATCCAGATTTTCCCCAGCAAAACAAAAAGATTGGAAAAAACAATGTAATGAAATTAAACGATGAACCACTTTTTCTCAAATTCATTTTGTCTTACCAGTGGGTTAGCCATCAGTGTCTGTAAATACCAAAATATTAGGGATGCAACTAATGACTATTCTGATAGTCCAGTGGTTCCCAAACTCAGGGGTGGGCCCACAGCAGGGGGGGGCACAGCAAGGCTAAATAAAACTTAGTTTTACACTGCCAGCAAAACATGGACAAATTTCTGAAAGTAACACTGGGCAAACAATGATGAATCAAGAACAGAGATTTCAACTACTAAAAAAAACTGGTTTAAAAAATCTCACACTATAGCAGATGAGTTGATCATTCCTTCTGCCACTGGCATGGTTTTCACTGTAGTTAACAAAGAAGCAGCCAATAAACTAACGACTATTTCGTGGCACATTTCTTCGTACGTTTCTTTTAAGCTTTGGGGTGCATGTGGCACTGGGATCAGGGGGGCTTGACATTATTGTTGTCAACAAAAAAGGGTCCCTGCAAAAAAAGTTTGGGAACCACTGTGATAGTCAGTTAGTCATTGACTATTAAAACAACTAGTCAACTAAACAGATTTTGTATTTAATAATTATTAAATGGCTCTTATTTCACTTTCAGCTTTGAAATCTTGTATGAGTTTGTTATGTAAGTCCGACGTGCCTCCTCTTTAAATGTTTGAGTATTGCAGACATACTTCCATGCTACGCAAGGTCCATTTTGTAAGTTTAACGTGAAGTTATCCCAGACTTTTGATGTCCTCTGCCACCATTTGTTCCATGGTCGGCCGTCATATTTTTCCCCTGGCGGACTTTATTGCACATGTGCAACTCTCAGCAGAGAACGGGAAGAAGACGATGTCTCACTCTGTAGTTTGTTTGTTTTTTTGTTTGTTTTTTGCTATTTTTATTGTCAACTATTGTCGAATCTTGGTAAAATCATGGATTAGTCTGTAAGTTTAATTTGCTTAACATTAAATTGAGAAACAATGTATTACGTTAGTTATAGATTATATAGATGGTTATTTTTTGTCCAAATATGTTTGAGAACACATCATGTCTACTTAGTGCACTAAAAACCTTTTGTTATTGTAGCTATAGCACAAAGGAAATGTATGACGAAATTTAACACTAGTTGAAATATTATTTTTATATTTTTGATACTAGTGTCTAGTTTTGAGGTGTGATGATCTGGTTGGAATCTTATTAATTCTTTCTGGTTAATTTGAAAATTATCTTTCAGTACTCAATGAAGCTAACTTTGA
>JBAMHW010000007.1:8888183-8921256 GCA_037177495.1 Rhadinocentrus ornatus | reverse complement strand
GAGATGCAACCTGTATTTCGCTGCCTTGTACCTGTGACATGCGCAATGACAATAAAGTTGAATCTGAATCTGAATCTAAATTAGCATTTATTTAAATGCACTTAGTCCTCCATGTTGTTTACAGAAATTTAACATTTTTACAGAGATTACAAAATCTTTAACACAGTCTTTCTCTCAATAGCACCTCCATGCCTATTGATGTACTGTGAATTATGTAGAGTCAAAGTCAGAAGTTTTAGATCTAATTGGAAATCTAATGTCCAAATGTTTAACTGGTACTGTATGTAATAAATTCATTTTAGTAATAGTGATGGACACGTTATTTACATCATGCATGATTTTTAAAGTAGTTTGCACTTATTTTTTGGCAGATGAGGCAACACTTGTTACTCAGTAGGGCCAGAACGTAGATTTTCAGTTTGTAATATATCTAGGAAAGTATTTATTTTAGGAACAAAAAATTGTCTTCCTAGCCTCATTGGTAAAAGCTAACCTGATGTTTTAGTTGCCTGTGCCTTATTCAACTGACTGAAAGTGGAAATAAACAATAGCCAAAACCAAAAGGTTTATTTTTTAAAGTCAAAGAAAATGGAGTGTAAAAAGTGCTAGGTTACGCATGTACTACAGGGCTACTCCTACGAGGGCCACAGTCCTGCAGTTTTTAGTGTGTCCCTGCTCCAACACCCTGACTCAAATAAAATGTAGCCCTTATCTAGTATAATCACATCTAGCTGTTTAAGACAGGCTTTTACATCTTTTAAATAGAAGTATTACTTACTAAAAGAACAGTTATTAAAATAGTGACTTTAATCATCAAGTAAATACATTAAAGTGGGCAGAGATGGGTAGAAAAGGGCCAGGGCTGGATATAACATAAAGTACATTAAATGAGAAATTATCTCTTAATCTTCAAAGGAAAATCACAAATTACTAAAATATTACTTGGACAGGGGTCTGCTACAAAGAAAATCTAAGGCCTGGCACACACATAAGGATTTTTTTTAATCTTATAAGATTTTTTATCTTGTCAAGACCTCACACTTGAAGAATAAAATTAGGCATTTAACAGTTTTGATCATACTGTGTGTGGTGTGTGCCGATAATCTAATCACAGAACAACTCACACATAACGATGCTGTCCTGCAACTGATCTACAATCTACGGGAAAACACAACACCAAGCATGGAAGAGGATATTTAGGCCGAGGGAGTGATTGTGGTCTTGGGACTATTGTTAACAGAAAAAGCCAGAACTGAAAAAAACAACAGACTGGAGACAACGTGAACACAGACTTTTTATCCTTCCTTGTTTCCCAGCCAGTTCGCGCTGATTGGTTACATTCCGTGCCACGTCACCATCCACACTGTCACAATTCAGGAGACATCGGCTTTCCTCACACATGAGGTCGTAAATATTGAACATGTTTAATGCTTCAAATTGTTGGCCATGACCCGTTTCAGAATCGATTATCGGGAGAAATCTGCTCGTAACACACCTCAGATCAAATGATAGTTGTACAAGAAAATCTTAAAAGTCTCACAATAATCGGACGTTTGCCGTCCTTGGTCGGGAAGAGGCAAAACTGGGACAAAAACAGCCCCATAATCTTTATGTGTGTACCAGGTCTAAAGCCTCTATGCATTGGAGACCTGTTCTACCACTTGAGCTACTCCATTTGTGTCCTAAAAGCCGTGGACATGAGGACCCAAATGCAGGCAGATGAGGCAGACGATGCAATAATCTAGAGTTTATTTCAAAGAACAAGGCAAATTGATACAGACTGGAACACGTGGAAACAACAAAAATGATCTGGCACAGAGGAACTGAAACCAATGGCTTAAATACACTAAAGGAACTAACGAGACACAGGTAAGGTGAATGGACAAATCAGACCAGGTGAAATAATGACCATAAACAAAAAAAAAAAAAAAAAAAAGAACATGACCATAAATACCAAGAAACCAAGAACATAAAACATAAAAACAAAAACACATGAAACAAGAACAAACCCTGAACCATGACAATTTGTGGCAATTTCAAGAAATGTCCCAAGATATATTTTCTGTAGATACCCCTTTTTGGGATCACTTAAACTAAATAAATCTTAATAGCTCAATGAATGACATATTTTTAGACCTTGTTTGTCCCAAAATAAGTATCAGCTGTTGGGGACTCCATCTTATTCATTTGAGTTAAATTTGTACTCTGAGATGCATCAGTTTACATTCACCAGCTTCTACACCCCTAACTCCACGGAGAAAACCCACATGGGAGCATGAATGTAGCCCATTCTGCTGTGACACTGCTGCAGTGTGTGTTTTAACACACCTGTTAATGGTGTTTCAAAACATTTTCACTTAATTCTATACATTTTTTTATCATGGTTGATATGATTTCAAAAGTGAAGACATGAGAATTACCCAGCTGTAACTTCAAAACAGTCACATTTTGTCCACCATTTTCTCCTCTGTTAAGGGAACTCCTAAGCCTCTTAAAAGTCCTCTTCCCTGCTCTTAACAGGTCTCATCCAAGGAATACCTTTTATCTTTACAAGGATCAACTCTAAGACAACATCATGATTCTGGGGATTATCTTCAAATTTGGCCCTTTTAAGGAGCAATTCTTTGCACTGAGAATCTTTATGAATACAGCCCCCTGTGTTTAGCCAACTTTAAATTTGGCTAGACACCATGCAAGTCACGGCAACTACGCAGCTACAGATTACTCTCACAAAGGGACACACAGTTGTGCAAATACATTTAACAACTACAATTTCAAAAGAGAGAGGCTAACTCTTCCAGAATAAGACGCAACCAGCTTCCTGACTGAATAATAATAATGGACACCCACTGTTACATGGACATGTGGACATTTGCATTGTTAGCCGTAAACTGCACACATCTAAGCATAAAACTGCAAAACCATTTGTGCAATTGATTTACTTGGTCTGATGTTTGTTGTTGTTTTTCCTTTTATTATGAAGTGATGTGTCGCGTTCCTGTTAATGTTAATGAGTTGCTCAGTCTTAAGGTACCAAGTCACTAATTATACATGACTGATTTACCTCTTTTGAGCACATAGAGATTTAATGGTCCCAGTCTCCATATGGTTCTTTCATGATGTTGTACCTCACAAACAGAGGTGCACAATGCTAAAACATTTTCACCTAATTCCAGAGATGTAAGCTATCTACGTCAGAGCAAAGCTGTGTCTGAGAACACATGATTTTTCTGGAGAAATCAGCTCTGGAGCCTTTACTTTAGAGTGAGTCAACAATGAAGTTTGAGTCAAAAGGAAATTATTTTTCAGCCGCTTTTCGGTCATTATTTATGGTGATAATAACAGTCACAAAGTCAAACTTGTTTCCTTAACAAGAAGAATTATGTTATTATGTCAGATGAGAGAATCAAAGCTGTCAGGTAGTTTCTTCATGCACTTCTTCTTATACTGGGCTCACACCAAAAGATTTTCAGTCGCAGACTAAAAACTGAAGTCTTCAGGAACTCTTAGGAGTCTTACAGGAGTCACAGGCGCTCCCGTCATCTCGATCGTTAAGTTTAAGCTGGTAATCTTCGCTGTTTCATGTCAATCTTTCCCTAATCTTGGGTCTGCGGCTGGTCGCAGTGACGAAACATGATCAACAACCAGTAGATGAGCTCTCACAAAAGCAGAAACAGGAATCCTGACAGTGAGAACACCAGCAGAAACAGACAAAAAATAAAAAACGAACAAGAACTGGTGATGAAACGTTGTAGGTGGACCATCCAGAAAGAGGAGCAGATAAATATTAAGAAGTAAATGTCTGCTGTTGATCATTTATGTGTTACAGTATAATGATCTAACAAATGATGGTGGAGATGCAAAGCCACACTTAATAATGATGTAATTCCCTGTTGATCCTGGAGGGAAACTCTCCCCCTGTTTGCTTTGCTGTTGACAGATCAGCCCTGCTCCAAATGTCAAACATATTGAAAAAATGCTGAAAAAATCTAGTTGTAGTCTTGCAAATAGTGATTCACAGTCTTTGTCAAATCAGAGTCTGAGGCTATGCTAAGACTTAAAACTCTAAACATTTGTCTTTAGATGTGAGCAGGTGAGAGCTGATAGTTTTCTAGTCTTTTGCAAATCTTTTCAAAGTCTTCTGATGTGAACCCAGCATATCATCACAAATTCTATGCAGTTGCAGTCAGTCAAAGTGATCACATTTAAATATCACAAATAAAAAATTATTACAGCTGTAAGGTTGATTTTTTTAGCAATGGTTTATCACTGTGTTTGTAAGATTGTTCATATTTTCCTTCAATAAAGGTGATTCATTTCAGTAGTGGATTTCTTAAACTGTGATTAAATAACTTTTCTGTTAATGAAAGTAGTTTGCATCGTAGTGCAAACTACTTTCTTGTCTGGACCATTATGACGTTAAGCAAATATGCCAGCAGATGTCTTCATCTCATAAAATCACAGAAATCATGAAGTAAAAATAATCCTGTATTCAGTCCAACAAAAGAATTAAAATATGATTTGCCCCAACGAGCCACCACATAAATACATAATAAAATTACACTAAATACTTAGTAAACAGACTGTTAGGAGGTACTGGCTCCCTCCCGAACTTTATGTTACCTCTTGTGTCATCTAGTTTTTGTTTTCAACTCTAGTAATGTCAATCGTTCCCTTTTAAAATGTTTGTTCTGAGGAAGAACTTTGGTCATTGTTAAAGGTGAACAATGACAATCGTACAAATATTTATATATATTTTTTTATTATCCTGTTAGCATTAATTAATGAGCTGTATAATTGAGTAAGTAATGTTTTAATATAATCATGTTCTATCAAGGATCTTGTTGACTTGTTTTTGTAGAAGTCTGCTGTGATAGCTCTATTTGAATTTAGAGGGTGATGCTTCACAGAGGGAAGTTGCAAAGTTTGCTGTGCTAAATGGAAAACTAGTTTTCTACTACCCCAAGCTTGCAAATGGTCTTATTCTGCCTTTGCTTATAGATTGTCTTTCCACATGGAAATTTACCTGGGTGAACATAAAACGCATTAGTGCAACTGAATGCAGGACATCATATACTTCACTGTGTTGTTCAGCATCAGCACTCACCTGTTAACTGGAGTAGACAGATCTGAGCACATTTCCACGTTTCTGTCCTCCCTTCAGAGGCTTCCTGTGCAGTCCAGATTTTATTTTAAAATTCTCCTTCTAACATTTAAATGTCTAAACTGCCTTGCTCCACCCTACCTTTTTGACCTGCTTCAGCCTTATGGCCATTCTCAGCTCCTGGCATCTGCCAAGCAACTGACACTGGTTGCCCTGGAGATGGAGCTTGAGCTCAGCGGGAATCAGGCTTTTGCAGTAGCATCTCCAAAACTTTCCAATAAGTTATGTTTTGAACAAGAAAAGTAATAAAGGTGACCGCTGCATGCAGGATAAACAGTATGTGTTGTTTGTCTAATTATTTTATTAAATTAAATGAGCTGAATCACATCTAATATCATTCAAAATGTAAAGGACATACAATTTTCTCTATCAACAATGTAACTATTATTATCATGTTTTTCAAAGCTAAGGCTGGTTTTTGAACCGTTGGTATGGTTTGTATCATACGGTTTCTCAGATTAAAGACTTTCACTTAATTTCTTTGTCTGATAAAAGAACTAATAAAAGAAATTCTAGTGTTTCTAAAGCTTTGGGCTGATTCTGTAAGCAATTAACATTAATGCTGCAATAGCCTGAAACAACAGCACGTTTTTCTACCTGTTTATTTAACCTAAAGCCTAAAGATTTAGCATCAAGAAGCTTACAGCAATGATTCTTCCGCTACTTTTGACAGTTCACTCAGAAAACTTGAACACACAATCCACCTATAGAGCCTTATTTTATCTTTAACATATATGCAAAGTTTTCTGTAGCCCCACATTATAAATAAACATTGCTAACTGTCAAGAAAAATACTGTAATTTAATGGCGTAGTTTAAGATCAATTCACACCGATTGATGTGTGCATCCTGTTGCACCTGCAGCGGACAGTTGTGGAAGATAATGCCCGATGATGTATCCGCCACAGTGTTTACTTTCTCCTCACGTCCCACTGATAGGACTTCACACTTTGAAGCTCAGAGACAGACGGATGTTCACACAGCGCTTCTTCCTCTTTACACTCCACCTGAGTGTGAGTGTAAAGGTCTGTGTGTGTGAGGGGGTGTTTTCTCTGCATCAGTGAGCGTTTGCCCCTCAAACAGTGGAGAAATATGTCTCCCTCGGTGAGTTCGTAATGCCTCTGCATCTGCCACAGACGTGGCTGGAGGCACGATGTTTTCAGGTTGTCTTTTCACACGATATCTGTGGAACAGTAAGGGGACTTAGTTCAGTTTAACACAAAAGTTCACTAATATTAAATGAAGATCTGATTATAAATTATTGAATGTGTTTGTTTGGCTGCAACTCAAGGTTTAATAAACTAATCATGACACATTTAAACACAAATGTCTACTACGATGAAATTATGAAAAAGGCCACTTCAGTCTGATGTTTTATTATACGCCTCAAAAACATTTTCTAATTAGTACTGAATACCATAACTCAGGAAAAGAAGCAGTGAATGTAGCTTGCAGCTTGACTGGTTGGTGCAGGGATGTAACCACAACTTTCTCGTTCTCAGACTTGTTAAATTTATTCCCTTTGATAAATTAGTTAATGGTTCATCTGAAGTTAACTCACAACTGAATCCAGTTTAGTTTTTTGTAATATGTTTGTAAAATGAGACATGATTCCTGTGTTAGCTTGTTTTGATCGGTTTTTGGCTCACTGTAATTATGGATTCATAAATAGGCTACATAAAATTTGCTTTCCTTTTTCAGGAGAAATGTTTATTTTCTTTAATTAGTTTCCAAGTCAAAGGAACTCTCTACTCATGTTTAGCGCTAACCCAGGAATGTGTACCATGCACATCCAGTAAATACTTGCACTTTAATAAGAATGGTAGACATTTACCAGTTATATCACAGAAATTATAAATTACAGGGGCACCCTGGTAATTAAGCCCCTGCTAGTCATAGCGGATTACTTAACCTTCATTAATCTTTTTATATATGATCACTGCTGACTCCAAAAGTTCCAAGATGGTTAAATAAAAAGCACGAGACTTCAGAAGTGATCCCCCTGTCAATTGGTGAAATAACACAGCAGCATCTTATTTGAAGTCATATATTTCACCAACAGTGTATGTTTACTTGTGGTTCCTACAGCTTTTACATCAGAATGTGAGACAGAGCCATTAGTTAGCCAAAGTTCTGTCTTGTGGAACCAGCTTCCTGTTTGGGTTTGATAAGTTAACACCCTCTCTACCTTTAACTTCAAACGTAAGATCAGGCTTGAATCAGGGTAAAGGTTTCTTTTATTGTTATTTATTTGTTTGTTTGTTTATTTTTTAGATAAACAGATGAGACAAATGCATGATATTTCAAATTATACATTACTATGAATAATCCTTTCATAATATTTTTAAGTATTTGTAGCTTCACATTTTTCTAAACAGATACAGAAAAGAGATCAATCATAACATGTGACCATAATAAATTTCCAGTCAGATTTTCTTTTTTTTGTTTGTTTGTTTGTTTTTTGTTAAATAAAAATTTAAGTCAAACATTGAGGAATAATCTATGTTGTGTGTATAGTTCCTCACTAGCAATGCAAACAATGCTGCTGGTTACTTCACCTTTACTCAAACTAATTACATTTTTGTTTGACTGTGCATTTAAAATGATGAATTTAAAATGCAGATATGAGAACATATGACTCATCATTAGTCTGTGACCTTTAGAGATGTGTTATTCCCGCACTTTAATTCAACTGTGACATTCAGACCCACTCCTGTGGAGCCAAATGCTACTGAACAAGTATTCTAGAGTGCTTCTGGACAGATGAGGGGAGGCTGTGACATTGACATTTCAGGTTTCAGTGCCCCCCACCCACACACACACACACATACACACACACACACACACACATAAATAAGAGGAAATGACAAGAGATTTTCAGACTGATCGAATATTTAAGAAGGAACAGTGTAAGCCATTCCTGTTTCTTTGGATGACAGCTGACATGGGGCATGGTGACAGTCCGTGGCACATTATTTCAGCATGAAACCTCTGCATGCTGGGATACGCTTCTGTGGAACAGAGGAAACAGTCACAGTCATTGAAGACTGAGTTGTCTGGGACTCTCTTTCAAACCCTCTTAAGTCTAAGAGGCCAAATTGGTATTGTGTGTCATCAAGCTGGTAAAAAAAAAAAGCCTAGAATATGCCTTATTATAAGCTGGGATTTTAAAAAATTAAAGAGAGAAAGAGATTTTTATTAGGGCAGAAATAAATTTCTATGAGAATTATGTTTCACTACTTTTTTTAAATGTTCCTGTACGTTTAATAGGACCTGAATCCATAAAGAGCCTTCTTTTGCAATAGCCTGGGTGTATCAAGCCAATGAAGTGCACTTGTGTTTTTGTTTTGAGTGTTTGTAGCCAATCAACTAGCTTTGTTCCACTCCAGCAGCACCCGTTAATTAAACCACCATGGATGAATTTATTCTGTTATTGGATTCTTTCTGCCCGTTAGTCTCCCTAATGTGTTGGAGTGCCACGATGGGGCTGTACAATGTGATGGTAATGTTTAGCAAAAGACAAGAAAATTGGGCCTGAATGTGTTGCCCTCTTCCCCTGTGGATGGCATTCCCCTCATCAGGGACTGACAGAAGATGGATTCACTTATTATTGTGCCAGTGCATGCCAATAAGTGGAGCACGTGGAATCAATAAATCCCTGGGAAAGGTGAGAAGACTGTTCAGCTGAATGGTCAAGCAAGGGTACAAATAAGGGCAACAGCTCCTGTAAAACGTAGAAAAACCTGAACCTCTGCATTCATTCCTCTGCATAAATGATCAGTTACAAAGAAAATGAATATGTTAATTAACTGCAATAAGCCTCCCTTTGTGTTCTATATTTAATTTAACCTCATGTTTAATAACCTTGTTTCAACCTGCTGAACCTGCCTGCTGTATAATCTGTGGAATAGCTTTCTGAGGACAATTAGGTTTTAATCATAGGTCTGATCGTAAAGAATGATGATTATCTGTTGTGGCTCTGTGCCCTCGAGGGTTTTACATCACACTGCAGACATGTTTCTGTATAGACACCAAGCATCTGGGGACTGGTTTGAGTGGTACATTAACAGGAAAAGTGGCAACTTCCTGTTTTTCATCATTTGCAATTGATCAATTTGTTGATCAGTAGTGAACCACAATGGGTGTACCAGGTGATCACAACCCCACAGACGTTTGCTGTGAAGCATCTATTTATTAATACCCTCCCCCATTAATTTCATTTAAATGTAATAAAACAAGAGTGAATACCAGTTTTAATCTGAGAATAACTATACATCAGGAGGATGGACCCATGAGAGGCTTTGTCACTAATTCTTCAGTTTTTGATGCCATTATCTTGAGTTCTCAAGTTATTTCCCAGTTATTTTAAGCTCATGACGTTGTTTTTATGTGATAAGTTCATTTTTTTTCATTATCTTGAGAAAGCTGCTTATGGTTTTCTTAGGATGATCATGCACTGTAGCTAGTTATTGCAAAGCAAGAAGATTTGTTTTCATAAAATCAATTTTGAGATCAGATGGTGCCTTAACTGTCTACACTAACAACTGAAATTTGTTCAGCTTCACTTTATCAGAGTTGGCCTTTGTAGAGATAATGTTCACATATTTAATAGAGGTTTAGGGGTACAATTGTACATTTCCAATAGGATATTCATATTCAGGAAACAATATCCCACTTACTGTAAAATTATTTAAACTCAAAGTAAATGACTCAAATTAAATAGATCTAATGGCCTGTGAAGTTCTGTACAATGACTCATTCATTCCAGTCAGGTGTGTTGGAGCAGGGAAGTTTTGGTTGATTGGGTGCCTCACAGCATATAACAAGCAAAGAATGCAGCTGACCATAGTGCTGAAAGACACGAACATCACCTGCATCTTCTGGAAAGTGTATTAAATGAATAAAACACAACACTGACAATTTGTTGCTTTTTATTTTTTCCTATTTAAGAAACATCTGCAACCAAATGAAAAATAAGATTAAATTTTTCCTGAAAGTTAACTTTTTTTTTTTAGAGCTCCCCCTTGGTATCTCAGGTGAGTGTTTTTAGCATATGCTGTTTAAGGGAGCTGAGCTCCTCTTAGCTTCCCCATGATTTCGAACTTTGTTGCCCTCAACATCTTTTTCACCTTAATTTAACAACTACAAGTTTGTGATAGGTATTGTGATCCAAAAGCTGCATAAAAATTCTCAAAAAGCATGACTTTAATTCTCATACCAACGGAATAAAAACTGTAAAATTCTTCTTAATGTCTGTAAAGCCCTAAGTGAACTCCTTAATGACCTGACAAACAAGATGCCTCCGGTTGTAGATTTACATGAGTGCAGATAGTGGAACAGGCACAGGCTGGAACAAAATAGGCTCTTCTGTCAGTGAAAAGAGAACGCTTACCCCACTCAAAACCATCCACTTGTGTCAGCACATTGTAGGTGTGTTTCTTTTTGGTAAATAGAACATGGCTGCTGGAACCTTTCAGCAGAGAAGAGGCAGCAGCATTCACTGGGTAAGTGGATAGCCTCTATTTACATTGTCACGGGTAGACATGCCCTACGTGTATCTCTCTTTTCCAGACTGTTCCGGGACTAACATATATCAGTTTACATGTGACCTGCTTGGTACACCGCCTTACAAGCACAATCCCATTTCAAGCTTAGTGCTTTATCACCTTGATGACCTGTAATTTATTGCACTTCGATGCAAGCTCCCATAGTGTGAACAAACCCCTTTACAAATTCTTTGTATGGGTTTCTGCACCTCCTCTCCAACAAGCTGAGTCTCGCTCTACAGATACAGCATGGCTCCTATTTCCAGTTTTCTGTGTCAAAAAGATTGAAACTATCAATAAAGGTTTTCTAGTGAGTCCCTTTTGGCTTTCTAGTGGATCTATTAAGAATAATGGGCATGCCAATAGGATGGAAGCTAAGATTGGAGAAACAACCAGCCTATGGGGAAAAATTCATCAAGATTTACTGCTTGGATGATCACCGCCCTCCACCACCACTACTACTACCCCTGCAGTATCACCAATGCCTTTCATATACACTCACAAACACACTCCGTCCACCCACTACCACTCTTGACTCAAGGGTTGATTGTCTGGTGAAGAAATCAGCCATTAGCGAGTAGCTTCTGAACCACAAATTAATGGACCCTTGCTCATTGTGTTCAGCCATCAGGAACGCTCAAGGGCAAAGCTCTCAAAGAGACATAAACAAAACCAAACAAGAAAATGAGGCTTTGTCATCTGATTTCGATGTTTTTTATTCAGACTTACTATTTAAAATTCTCTCAGCTGGCTACTTGAAAGGCTGTGAAAGGAGCAGTGGACAAAAACACATGAAATTTTAACTTGCATGCTCTATACAACTTCACATTGCAGACCCATGACAGAAATAGGACTATAAATAAAGTATGAGGGTGGGTTGTACATGTTTGCCTAATCAGATTTTTTATCTCCAGCTCATGTTGTGATCATATTGGTGCACACCATCTTGCAGCAGCTTGACTGTAGTCTTTTTATATCTGTCTCTGTCACAAAAATCACAGTGCCTTTGATATGTTTCATTTCTAATAAAGGCTTTTGTGTACCCTTCACTTAAAGCAGTCTCTTGAAGATGAGCATGGACAGAATACCTCTTCTCAGATAGATGGAATTTGCTTATCTATAAACCATCAGAAATTTCTTATAATAATGAAAGAAAAAGAGAATAAGAATATAGTCCAAAAGGAGCCTTGTAAACATGTTTTAGTTAAGAGTTAAATTGTTATTGAATGAATGTAACCCAAATAAAATAAAATAAAAACCAACAATAGCAGATGTTGTACTGTCTGCATACAGACCAAGCCTACTTTCCATCTTCTGCATTCATGTCATGCATATTTCAGTACAGTATTTCAGAAAGGTTGTGGATGTGTAACCATACGCAGAGAAAAGGAGCATCACCACCAGAAATTGTGGGTGTGTTGTGTGCACTATAGCTCATGTGCCACCAGTAAAGGGAACAGAGAAGAAAAAGAAGTCAAAATGTATTTACCTCTGAAGTCTCTATGAATTGTCTAACAAGCATGCCAACATAAAGGACGCATGGGAGTATGTGGGTGGTGGCATTTCACAACGTTTGGCAGACGTACCCATTAACGTTCATAAAGGGAGCATAAATTAGCCCTTAAGAGTACCTTGTGGTTTATAAAATTAAGTATTATGAAATTACTTTTGCTCATATTAGTCTGTCCCAGCTGCCACCATTGGGACAGATTTTAAGATGACACCAATTTGGTCATTTTTATTGTAAGAATTGTGTATGTAATGTAACGTTAAAAAAAAAAAGAAAAAAAAAGTTTGGGTATTTTTTCATATTTTGAACAGAAGAAAATTGAAGACAGGGTTCATATTGCTTTTCACATACATAAAAACCTGTTAGCAAAGGGGCAAATAGCTAAGTTGTGTTATTCAAATAGCACATTGAAAAACAACATAGGCTGACTTTAGATATAATTTAATCAAGATAGCTAAACTGTTTTATTAATAAATGATACTGGAGAGGAGGAACAGGTAGATAAAACTAACAGTGATATGAGAAATGTGTTTGTCAGAAACTAAAAGAAAGGGGAAACATGTAAATAGGGAATGTGAGTGAGCCTAAGATGGAACCCTGAGGGATTCCATATTTAGTATGTGTTGAAAAAAATGTGTAAGAGGATGTGTAATGTCTGAAAATTTTTACACAAAACGGCTTAATCTTTCACCGTGCCAAAGCTGCCAACATGAAAAATCTATTCACAGTGTTGTAATCTGTCCCAGGGTATTAATGTCCTCTAACATTTCACATTCAGAAGATCTGGCTTCTTAGTGTGAACAGAAAACTGCCATGCATTTGTATTTTTCATGCCCGGTCTGGATCATAAACCTATGTTACACATTTAATTCCATATCAAAATCTCAGCATTTGATTTCTGTTCCCCTGAAACTGCTTCTGAATGTTTATGAGCTCTCAGCAGAAAAGCAGTAAACATGCAAGAGTTTTTCTTTGTTCCAATCTGTTAAAAGCCAGTGCATCCTCCTCCAACAGCACTGCATTTGTAAGCTCCTCTTTATCTGACAAGACTCTGCACAGATTTACTGTTATGGGTAAGTTATTCTTATCTGTATTTTCCCCCATTAAAAAAATTACAAAGTGCTACTAAATCTTAGCTGTGACATACAGCAAGCAATTCCGTTCTTATGAGAAGATGTTTGCAATATTTTGGGCAGCTGAAGTTCAGTTCTTAGATTGTACCTCTGTCACTAAAACCCTAGAATAAGATGGAAACATACAGGCATAATAAAAACGCCTACAACACAGTGGCAAAAAAAAAGCAAGAATGGATTAAAACATTTTACTAAATAAAGCAGCAGTCTGAAATCACCTTTAGAGTCTGGACTTTCTGCCAAATCCACATTAAACTATCCTTTTCCCATGCTGGGAAAATGGCCTGTCACAACACATCCAACTCTGCATTGATCCCTTGATGCCCTTATTTTCCTCCATTTCTTCCTCGGCCTCATCCATCTCTCCTCCTGCCTCACTCTGAAATGTTGTCATCTATTGATTCATTCATCTATTCATCTCTACAGCAAGACTCTGTGCTCAGTGAGAGCTGAGTATTCAACGTGGCTGAATATCCATTTTGGCTCAGCATTTTAAAAGGTTTCCAGAGATTTGCAAAGGTTGTTCTAGAAATGATATTTTGTGTTTGATGTCTTGCAAAAATTAGATTTAAAAATTATTGCATATGCACAGTACTGTGCAAAACTCTTAAGACATTCCAGCTTTCATCAAATTTTTTCAGAAGGACATAAAACAAGTGCAGCAAATTATTGAAATATGTTCAAGATCACAATATCAGGAAAAACAGAGTTTATGATATTCTAAGTCAATAAATTTTATGAGCAGCTTTATTCTTCAACACAATGTGAACCCTTGTAAACAAGTTTTCTTGTCATTTCTTTCAGTAGCCTTCAGGAATAGTTCTCCAGGCTTTTTGGGTACTATACAAAGCTCTTCTTTGGATCTATCACTCCATCAGACCCATTGCCACAGATTTTCAGTCCAGTTCTTGTGTCATTTGGCGTGTTTCCACCTATTCCTGCAGGAATACATGGAAACCTGTTTCCCTTTCTAAGAATGGCTTCTTGACAGGCACCCTTCATAGAGACCATTTCTGATAAGGTTTGACTAGTTGATACATTAACTGAAGGTCAAAATGCTTTTCCTAAGTCCTATCTCAGGTCTTCTTTGAACTTATTTCTATTTCTCATGAATATTACTTCAGATCCTGTTCATCTGCAGTAGATTTAGGCCAATGTCTTCTATTTTTGATGTCCACTTGTCCAGATTTCTTTTTTAAAGATTAAGATAAGTTTTTGGCTTCTGGCTCTTTGGGAATCGTGTTGTTGGTGGAAAAAAATGCTGTTTTATGTCTGTCAAACTATGTTATCTTGCATTTGATCATAGATTCAGCGAAAGACATCAGAACCAGTTATCTCTTTGCAACAAGCTAGTAGCAAAAGTGCCTAAACATACAATCATGAGTAAGGTAAGGTCCTAAACGATTCATCAATCAGTATTAAGTTGAATTAACAATCACACACACACAAAAAAAACACAGACTCACACAAAATTTTTAAGGACTAGACTGAAAATGAGTTTTGAAATAAAAAGCAACCAATGTCTTTATAAGACCTTTAGAAAGTCAAGAGAACTATTGCTCAAGACAAAAGATGACAACAAAAAATGACTCACTGGAGACAAAGCAGAAAGAAAAGATGGAGTTAAACTCGACATCTGACCAGCTGAACATTTGCTAATTCACTCTTATACATTTGTCTCTCTGGCATGAAAACAGGACATGACTAGATGTAATTCCAGCCAGAAAGCTGATATTTTGGCTTCATTCAAAAATATTTTTCATGTCCTGACAGACTGAATAAAAGTCAATCTTTTGGATTAATTTTATTTTATTTTTTTTAATGTATTTTATTTTGTTTGTGTGTGTGTGTGTTTTTTTTCCTAGTGGTAATAAGTACCAATTATGCTGGTAACTTTATTGCATATCAAAACCAGCACCTCACATAAATGTAGTCTTCTTTGTTTTTCCTACAAAGGATGAAGTGATTACATTACAGCCTTTTGTGTTGCTGTCATTCCTCCAGCGTGGTGACATCTACCTCATTGGCTCTTATTGTCTGGCAGTCATGCCAGAAGATGACAAAAAATAAACTGACGTCTTTCTTCTGCTTTCTTGTTAATATATTCAGAGGAAATGTGGTATTATGTTATTGTGTGAAAACACCTCTCCACCTCCCCCACCCCATTCTCAGCTCCTGCTCCTCATCACATCCAAATATATTTCTCCATCTGCAAAGGAAAATGAAACCAAACAGGATCTGCTGTGTTTTTTTGTTGCCAGATTCATTTCCAATGTGGATAAGGGCTCACAGTGGGATTATGGCACGATTGCCCAAAACAATCAAACCCTGCAGATTGAAGTGGTGCTGCACCATGCATCATCATAACCTTGAAAGACCTTCACTGGCAGAGAAAAGGGAGTCAGAAGGGCCTCAGTGTCATAACTGTGCAGATAGCCCCCCCTGTTGATCGTCTTGGGGGAACAAAAACAAGAATAACATCAAAGAAAACAGGGATGGCATGCACGCATTAGTGGTTGTAAAAGCAAGAGCTTGATAGAAATTACATCATGGACCCTCTGAAGACAGCTAGGCTACTTGTAATATTTCTTATAAGAAAGGAGGTATGGGCACATTTTAATTCTAACAAATTTTCTCATAAAAACAAATATCCACCTTTTATTAGGATTGCTATTCTATCTGAAATCTAGTTTTACCAATCTTCAGATGTACAATGTGATGACCACAGAAAAGATTATTATGATGAGCAGAAGAATAGGCAAGTGAAAACATTTTAATATAAAATAAAGGCAAACACTGTGAATTCAAGATAGTTTTCTTTGTTTGTTTGATCAGCTTGATTTCACTTGTTGAAGCCCATATTTGCATTTTAGGCATTTAAATGTATGATTTCACTTCATAGATGTTTTGGCATTGCAATACCAAGGCATGAAGCATTTCAGGTATTATTTTGTCACATTCTTTTGGGAAATGTGTTAATTTAAATTTAACATTTTATTTTTAAGAAATTAATGTATAATAAGAAATGTAATCAATTAAACATTAGTAAACATCACATCCTCCATTCACACTGTCTGAGTGTCGTTATTGTGTTACCACATAACGGTGCTAAAGTTAATTATTTATTCAAAAAGGGGTTTATTCAAAGTTTATGAGAACAACTGGGTTTGAAAAACACCTTACTGAGCTCATGGGGATGCGTTCATTGTCACTGATACAGAGATCACAGAGAAAGCATGTACAAAACACTTGTTCAAAATGCAAAAGAGACGAGTGTATGTGTTCCCTTCATAACCTCAGATTTATATTCAGCATTTTACTCCTTAACTGTATGGCTTTATCTCTAAGCACTTCCAAGCTACAGCCTTTTGAATTCTTAGTATCAAAGCAGTTTGATTATTCTGGGGACATTTTAAAAACATTTTCTGAACAAAAAATATGCATGTTCAAGACTGAAGTCATGAGGATAAAAAAAAAAGTTTTACTTTGAAGTGTAGTGGATTCAGTTTGCTCACAGCCTTAGAAAAGGAACTGCTTTCATGGAAGTTCATACGATAATAATAGGTAAAAATACAGTAATAATATACTTTTTGCTGCATTTCATGTCACTGATGCTTTGCAGTCTATGTATTCAATGCATCAAATACTAAGAGGCTCTGGCAAGCATCCACTCCATATTAAGCTGCACAAGGAACAGGGACAGGCAGCGGATGAACAGGATTCGACCACACCACAGTGCTGGAACTGCCCTCATCAAAGCTTTAAATGACTATCACTACCACTATCTATCTAAACACAAATAATGGTGAAAGTCCTGCTTTAGTTCTGTTAGATCTTTGTGCAGTTTTTGACACAAGACCATACAATCTTCTTAGACTAACTGGAAAGTTTGGTGGGATTCTTCAGTTCTGAACTGGTTTGTGTTCTACTTGAAAGACAGGGACTATTTCTTATCAGTTGGTAACCAAAGATTAATCAAACCAAACTTACCTGCAGAGTTCCCCAAGGCTCCATTGTGGGACTTTTTTGTTCAGTCACTATATGCAAAACAAAGTATCTGAACATGATTATGCTCCATTTTACTGTTTTACCAGGGGGCTCTGGTTCCATACAAAGATTAAGTCCATACCTCAATCAAATCAATACTTGAATGTGCAAGACTTGTCTTTAGATAAATTAAGATACATTAAAATTATGGTCTTTGGAAATAAAGATGAACTTCATTCAGAAATGTTAAGATCAACAGATCAAGACAAGAATTTTTAATATGTCATTTTGGACACTAAGCTAATTTTTTTAAACCACCCTTTAACAATCTGAAGAATATATCTAAAAATAAAAGGGGAGTGATGGCTTAACATGGTTTAGAAAAATGTACAATTAAAAATAAAATAAATAAATACATTTTGAAAAAATTATATATATATATATATATATGTATGTATATATATGTATATATACATATATATACATGTGTACATGGTACTAAATGGTTCTGGTAGATCTGCTGACGCCACATGAATCATTGAAACTTCTAAGATTACTTGAATCAAGCTTACTTTCAATCCCAAGTGTTAAAACTAAACTAGGAGAATCTGCATTTAGTATTTCTGCTTTTATTATCTGGAAAAAAGTACCACAGAACCTGAAGTCGGCTCCAATCTGAAATCATTTTTCTATTTATTTCTAATGTGGACCTCACAGCTGGCCTTGTGCATGAAATGTCCACTATAATGTGCCTTGATTTTATTGCACTGTGAACAAAGTTTTTCTTTATACATTAATATCTGATTCTTCTATATTTTAATTTCCTTTGTGTTATGTCATGTATGATGTGACACTGAGAAGTTGACGGTCTGGATTTCCAGTGACATAAAATAATCTGAATCTCAGAGACTTTTATTTCGAAAAATCTTTAGCTCCTCCCTTAAGTTCCGGTTTCTCTGCGTGTGTCTAACTTATGTTGCAGAAGTGTCTTTGTGCTGCTGTATTAAGATAAATAATAATGTCTTTAGAGGTGGAATCTGCCGAGTAAGTATAGCATTAAAAGATCGTTAAAACATATGTCTTTGTAGAATAAACATAGGACTAATAACTGCACAATTGTTGATAATTTCCAAGGTGAGGCCTGTCTTATCCGTAGCTGTAGAACAGTTACGTTAGCTTCGCAGCTAGCATGCTAATGTGCATTTCTACATTTGTAGATGTTGATTACTTGTCGAGTCAAAATAGAAAAAGTTTCGTGTTTAAATGCAGTAGTGTAAGTCGCTTATCCCAAATGTGCATCAGTATTGTTTAACTACGGTGAACGAAAGTTATGGATAGGAAGCTAAAGTTAGCATTAATGAACGTTGGGCTTGGTAGCTAACCATTGATTCTGCTTTCTATTTAAATCTTCAACAGCGAAAGAAACTTGTGTTTAAATATACAAAATTTACCCCATTTATTTCTATTATTTGCACTTCTGTGATATTGTGCATTCGGTGTATTTAATTCAGTTTGGTTGTATATATATAAAAGCAATGAATTGGAACATGAACTGAATCATAAAATATTTGTAAGTCCTAAATGACTCACTTCCTGGCAGCAATAAGCCGTTTTTCTAAACATGTTTTTGCTAAATTCGTGCAGCTTAACTATTAGAAGGATATTGATGAAGATTTGCTAGAGATTTAATCTTAAAATTTAACCTTTAAAATAGCTAAAGTGTATTTTTGCTATGGTAATACATCTGGTATGGTAATTAAATTAACCCATTAAATAAACGAATGTGTACATTTTAAACAAAAAAAAACTTATCTAAGTAATTTTTTCTCTTTCTGTAGTTCTCTTCTTTTTCTAAATAAAATTTTGTAGCTCATTTTTGTCTCCTGCAACATAATGCAAACTGCAAAAACCCCAAATAATTATAATTTCTCATAATTTTTTTCTCTATCTTATCCATATTGTTTGTGTTTTCTCAGCGTTATTCGTCTGATTATGCAGTACTTAAAGGAAAACAATCTGCAACGGACTCTGGTCACTCTGCAGGAGGAGACCACAGTGTCTCTGAACACTGTGGACAGTATAGAGAGCTTCGTTGCAGACATAAACAGTGGTCACTGGGATACTGTCCTGCAAGCCATCCAATCTCTGAAACTGCCAGATAAAACCTTGATAGACCTTTATGAACAGGTGAGGTTTGAATAAATGTTGGATTAAAATGTGTAACTTTGTCCATTTGACAATGTTTACACACATGAATTTCTCTTTTTAAATTTCCATCCTTACCTTGCTGTGTTTGTCCTAATTTTTTAGGACAAAAGCACTTGCTCTATAAATTGTCATTGTAAAATGTATTGGATCTAAGTAAGTTTAAGTTGAATTATAAATGATTCCTAATGCTCTCAACTTGAAGATGGCCCAGCATTTACCCTCTTGCTGTCCTTACTTTTTCCAGCCTGTCATACCCAAAATAATGTTTCCTCCTATCAAGTGTGTTGGTGTTGTTTTCTGGCCAGGTCGTCTTGGAGCTTATTGAACTGAGAGAGCTTGGTGCAGCCCGTTCACTCCTCAGGCAGACAGATCCCATGATTATGCTGAAGCAGACCCAGCCTGAAAGATACATACACCTGGAGAACCTGCTGGCTCGCTCCTACTTTGATCCCAGAGAGGTGAGTCCAGAATATATGTGCAGCAAGATAGTTTATTATTATGCCATTTTTCTTTTTTGTATTTCATTCATAAGTTAAATGCTTTCACCCAAACAAGAAACAAAACATTTTTAGTGCACAAGTGCATGTATTTCCATTTGAGACTTATTAATGCACATCTGTCCAGGCATACCCAGATGGCAGCAGTAAGGAGAAGCGTCGGGCGGCCATTGCTCATGCCCTGGCAGGAGAAGTCAGCGTGGTGCCCCCCTCTCGTCTCATGGCTCTGCTGGGACAGGTTTGTAACCTGAAATCCTGCAGCTTTACTTGTTTTCTACATTTTTTTTTGTTGTTGTTCAAAGATAAAAGGGCTAATTTAAACTGTAATTAGAAAATATTTAACAAACTGCCAAAGTTTTTTGGCCCAATCCCATTTCTCTTTTTTTTTTACCCCTTCCCCAACCCCTCACCCTTAAAACAAAGTGGTAAGGGGGATGAAAAAATTGCCCTAGGAAATGAGATACCCCTACTTGACCGCCATACAGTGGGGCATAAAAAGTATTTATTCAGCCACTAATTGTGCAAGGTCTCCCTCTTAAATAGATGAGAAAGGCCTGTAATTTTCATCTACTATGTAAAAAAAATCCAGAAAATCACATTGTCTGATTTTTAAAGAATTTATTTGCAAATTATGGTGGAAAATAAATGTTTCGTCAATAACAAAAGTTCATCTCAGTACTTTGTTATATACCCTTTGTTGGCAATGACAGATGTCAAACGTTTTCTGTAAGTCTTCACAAGGTTTTCACACACTGTTGCTGCTATTTTGGCCCATTCCTCCATGCAGATCTCCTGTAGAGCAGTGATGTTTGGGGCTGTCACTGGGCAATACTCCCTCCAAAGATTTTCTATGGGGTTGAGATCTGGTGACTGGCTAGGCCACTCCAGGACCTTTAAAATGCTTCTTACGAAGCCACTTCTTTGTTGCCCAGGCCAGCATTAATTATGATGGGGGGGGTGGCGGTGACGTTTCTTTCTGTGAGAGCCAGAAATCTTGATTGTTTGTAGGTGACCAAACGCTTATTTTCCACCATAATTTGCAAATTAATTCTTTAAAAATCAAGTTGTGATTTTTCTGGATTTTGTTTTCTCATTTTGTCTCTCATTGTTGAGGTATACCTATGATTAAAATTACAAGCCTCTCATGTTTTTAAGTTGGAGAGCTTGCACAATTGGTGACTCACTAAATACTTTTTTGCCCCACTGTACTTCATTAAAAGTTGTCACCAGTTGTTACATCATATGAAGCAACCGGTATCTATGAGAACCGAATGGCAACAAACGGATAGCAAAGATGCCGTATCGTTTCAGTTGCCCGGGCTGTGGGCATATTTTTGCGTTTGTCTTCAAGATGTCGTAAAAAACGAAAGGAGACATTATGATACACATTTGGAGGTCTATATAAAGTCAAATTTATTTCAATGGCACATTTAACACAACCTCAGTTGACCAAAGTGCTGTACTAGACAATATGTCTATGCTAACGACTGTTAGTGACATTAGCAATTTAGCTAACGTTAACATTAATGAACGTTATCAATTAGCAGTTAGCGCTAAGTTAGCAATTTGGATAACAGCCATATGATGAACAAGAATGTAAATAAATGTCCACAAGATGAAACACAATTATAAAACTATTTTTAAATACTTATTGGTGCTGAATATACATTTATGGGTGTTTTGCCTTCCTTCTGTTGCATCTTTGTCGATGTGTTCGATGTCTGGCGGGAATTTTTTTTACCCCTTCCTGACATGAACGTGTAAAACGGAGGGAGAGGGCTAAGGGGTAGAAATGGGAAGCCACTGTCCACATGGAGCTGATAATGATTTCCCTCCGCAGGCTCTGAAGTGGCAGCAGCATCAGGGTCTCCTGCCTCCTGGTGTGACCATTGACTTGTTCAGAGGTAAAGCTGCTGTCAAAGATGTGGAAGAGGAGCGCTTCCCCACACAGCTCACCAGACACATCAAGGTATCCACTCTGTCTCAAAATGTAGATGCATCAGTCCACATTAAATCTGTTCGTTTAACCAAGCTGACATTTATGTTTTTTCTTTTAAGTTTTACACCTAGGATGAGTTTAGACAAATGTCCTCACTTTAGTGTTTCAACTTCTCTTAATCTGTTCTTTTCACCACAGTTTGGGCAGAAATCTCATGTGGAGTGTTCCCGCTTCTCCCCTGATGGTCAGTATTTGGTCACTGGCTCAGTAGACGGCTTCATTGAAGTCTGGAACTTCACCACAGGCAAAATCAGAAAGGTAATAAAGACAAAACACACCACCGATTAAAATGAACCTTTTTGACTTGAACTAATCGTCTATGTAATATGCTGTGCAGGATCTAAAATATCAGGCTCAGGATAACTTCATGATGATGGATGATGCAGTGTTGTGTATGTGCTTCAGTCGGGACACAGAGATGCTGGCCACAGGAGCCCAAGATGGAAAGATCAAGGTCATTTGTCATCTTTTTTTTGTTTTTGCAGCAGTTGCAACTTTGTCTGCACACATGACTTTAAAAAAATTCTAGGAAACTTATTTGCACCAGTTTTATGGGCTTAAAAAATGTATTGATTTCTGACTGTCTTTGAGTAAGACTCAAACCATAATAAAACTCGACATATTCTTGTCTGTAGGTGTGGAAAATCCAGAGCGGTCAGTGTCTGAGGAGATTCGAACGTGCTCACAGCAAAGGAGTAACTTGCGTCAGTTTTTGTAAGGACAGCGGTCAGCTGCTCAGCGCCTCCTTCGATCAGATTATTAGGTAAACAATATATCAATCACCTTTAACCTTCCTATTGATAATGCCTGCTAACAATGTTCCTGTTTTTTTTTGCAAGAATCCATGGACTGAAATCAGGTAAAACTCTGAAGGAGTTCCGTGGTCACAGTTCGTTTGTTAATGAGGCCACTTTCACTCCAGATGGCCATCACATCATTAGTGCTTCCTCTGATGGTACAGTCAAGGTAAAAGGGGAAAAAAAAACCTTTTTCTCTCATCTAGATCTGAAACAAGATCATATGTCTCTGTCATAGTATGATGTTGTATTTATGCTGTTTTAGGTGTGGAACGTGAAGACCACCGAGTGCAGCAGCACCTTTAAACCTCTCGGCACGTCGGCCGGCACAGACATCACAGTGAACAACGTCATCCTGCTGCCCAAGAATCCAGAGCACTTTGTAGTGTGTAACCGCTCCAACACAGTGGTCATTATGAACATGCAGGGACAGGTTGGTGCAAATTTTCACTCCACAAAGGTTTAAGTTAAACCAAAGGGGCTGCTGGAACTGGTTCATAACTCAGAATATAACATTTGCACCTTTTTAAATTGAGCCCCTCTGCCTCTGATGCTCATGCTCTGTCTGTGTTTGGATGTGCTTGTTGTGCAGATCGTGAGGAGTTTCAGCTCTGGTAAGAGAGAAGGTGGTGACTTTGTGTGCTGCACTCTGTCGCCCCGTGGGGAGTGGATCTATTGCGTGGGTGAAGACTTTGTGCTCTACTGCTTCAGCACAGTCACCGGCAAACTGGAGAGAACACTGACGGTACGTTCCAGCATCAAAGAGTCCCAAAATATCGCACTGCCCCCACTGAGTTTCTCCTTCAGGTTTCTAAAGTTTTAATGCTAGTGTTCAGTTTGAGATACATGCTGTCTTGTCTGTCTGGCTACAGTTAGAGTGCAAGTTTGTTGCAGTGCTGATGTTTTTTTGAGTCTGTATTCTGAATCATCTGAATTAGGGCTGCAACCAATGACTTTTCTGATAGTCGATTAGTCATCGACTATTAAAACGACTAGTCGGCCAATCGGATTATGTATCTCATAATTATTAAATGGCTCTTATTTCATTTCCGGCTTTGAAATCTTGCGTGAGGTTGTTATGGAAGTCCGACGCGCCTCCTCTTTAAATGTTCGAGCATTGCAGACGTACTTCCGTGGTACGCAAGGTCAGCTTTACAAATCTCACATGTTTTTAATTTATTTTGTAAGTTTAACGTGAAGTTATCCCAGACTTTTGACGTCCTCTGCCGGCGTTTGGTTCCCTGGTCAGCCGCCATGTTTTTCCTAGCAGACTTTATTGCACATGTGCAACTTTTAGCAGGGATAGAGGGAAAAGACGATGTCTCACTCTGTAGGGTTTTTTTCTTTTTCTTTTTTTTTTCTTTGCCGACAAAAGTCGACGGGTTAATTCGTTGTCGACTATTTTTATTAACGACTATAGTTGACTAATCATTGCAGCCCTATTCTGAACCAGGGGTGTCAAAAGTCTGTCCTCAAGGGCCGCTGTCCTGCAGGTTTTGGATCAGAATAAGCAGGACTTGACAACAAGCTGTTGAGGAGAGACATTTAATTTACATCAGGTGTGATGAATCAAGGAGACATCTAAAACCAGCAGGATTGCGGCCCTCGAGGACCGGAACTGGACACCCCTGATCTGAACTATTAAAACTAAATGTTTTTTTGATTTGCCAAAAACACCAGTTTGAGTCTTTGTTTTAGTTGTTGACATTGTTCACGTTCTGATCGTCTCCAGGTCCATGAGAAGGATGTGATTGGCATTGCTCACCACCCCCACCAGAACCTCATCAGCACGTACAGTGAGGACGGTCTTCTTAAGCTCTGGAAACCTTAAAGCATCGCTCCGAAAGGAGAATGGACGTTCTCGCCCAGCAGCTGCTCCCCTCACTCTGGACATTACTATATCCACTTTTAGGTTTTTTGTCATTTTTACCACCCTGGTGAATCCTTTCCATCTCCAAGTGAACCTGAAAGTTTACACGTGTAAGAGCATCTTCAGTTTAACACACACGGCTTAAAAATGGTAAAGTGTAATTAATAAAAAAGGAGGAGGGTTGCCATGTTTGGGCTGATAAGTCTGTAAACGCAGATTCATTTTTGAAATTTCCACTTTTTGTAAATAAATTTTTGTAGGCTTTTTTTTTTATTTGTTTTTTCCAAGGAGACCTGGTTAAATAGTCTATGGTCACATGTTTGTGTGTTTATTAATTAATGGCTTAAATGAAAGGTTCTTTTTCAAAAGCAAAGGCCACTGTGCCTTAAATTATTCAGTTGCTAAAATTTGGCTAATCAGAAGTCAAAAGATTGGATTACTTCAGTTTGAGGTTAATTTCTGCTCTTTCCTCACTGAGAGGAAGGCTTTTTAAACAAAAATATGTAAAGGGTTTTTCTTTCTCTGGTTGCATTTAAACCAAAAAGATAAAAAAAATCTTTGAATTTCTCAAATTTGAATATGTAACGTGTTGGGTGTGCAAATATCCAATGTAACATTTGTTTTCTGTACCATTAAAACTATTTAACCAGACAATTAAAATGTGCTTGTGGTTTTGAAGTGATAATCTTTTTCTAAAGTCAATACTGAAAGGATCCCAGACTGTTGCATAAGCACATTAATCTTTAGGTTGAATCTGTCCTAACTTTCCACCCATCGCCCGCTTGCTCTGCAAGGAAAAGGTCTGCCTATTTAGCTTCTCTGGTAAAAAAGGAGGGTTTGTTGGAATTTGACCTCTAAATAAACTAGTTGGATGATCCTTAGAGCAACAGCTCTGCAGAGAGGAGTGTCAAATCTGCCAGCAAAACATGAAAGATGCATGCAGAGCCTTTCAATTTAAAGTTTATATTGATTACAAGATACATTAAATTGATGGGTGTCATGGACCTCATTTGCTCCTAAAAGTAAAATCCTATTAGAGCCAACTTTATCTGATGCATAGAGTCATTAAAGCATCATTGGTCCTGAATTTTCTCTGCTTAATGACGGCGTGTAAAAAGGATGGGAGGATTTTTGGGATACAACAGATATAATTATATTTGGGAAAATTAAGTGTTTTTATATGCTTTGGTTTACATTATTAATAACCCCTTTTTTCCCCTCCATTTTACCAAATAAATAAAAATCTTATTTCTAAAGTTAATTCAAACCATCTACACAAAATCCAAATAAATTCTGTTCTCTATTTAAAAAGAAAAAGAGATAAACCCAGAAAAGAACGAACCCTGATCTAATGTCTGGCTTTATTTTTTAACCTGTACGTGAAGGGAAACAGTTTTCACTGAAGGGAACTTGGCAGCATTGCAGCGCAGCAGGTCAGGAAGGTTGAATGCCTGTTCAGTGTGTGAGGGGTATCTACTGGGAAGAGTCACAATGCCGGGATTTCTCCACATTACTGTGCTTTTCTTTCCAATTTGCAGCCTCTTTATTTTTGTTTCTAGCAGACTTGCTGATGACACAACAATTAGACCCATTGTGGGTTTTGAAGACACTTTTAACATATCTAAGAGCCTTCTTTCTGTATGGAAAACCAATGCCACACGAGTACCCAACACAGGATTAACAACCAGTTACACAAAGTCAACATCTAAAACCATCAGAGCTTCTGAACTGATTCAAAGTGCAGATCAGACAGTAAAGAGAAGATTGTCCAAAACAAAGAATGAAAAAGAGGAAGATCCTCTGAAATTAGGTGAGTATTGATATTCTTTTTTGGGAGGTTTAAACTTTTGATCATTTATGTTTTTGATTGAACCACAGAAATTCTGACTCCTACAAGCACCATTTATTACTTAATGATTATAATGAAATGTTCATGTTAAATGAGTTAAACTTTAATCCTGCATTTCTAATATAAACCACTATTACAGTGTAGGGAGTGTCAAATGTGCCATCACTGTTCCCATGAATAAAAACAACTTTGACTGGAACATGAGTTAACAAACCTCTCAGAACAAAGCAAACAAAACTTCAAATGTCTAATGGGAAAAAAATCCATTACAGTATCTGTCAGTGTCCCTTAAAGTCATGTACATGTGTAAAACACAATAACTGGTCTTTGCATCTGCATTTAGTGTCCGGGGGTTGGGATGAAACCACATGAGCTGTTTGATGGCTCATATCAGCAGAAAGTAAAAGAAATAAACAAGTCACACTTTTTGCAGCTTTTACCTGTCTCATTTAGGTTTAGCTTCTAAAATGTTCACACAGCATTTCTAAAACATCGTTTTTATCTCTTAACCCCTCCATCCTTTGGTAGCTATCTACCCATCAGATATGAGACTAAAGAGTTTTCACTGCATAAAGCTAACTCAGTCTTATTCAGTCCGAAACTACACAATTCTTAATAAACAAAATATAATATCACTATAGTTTAAGGTGTTTTTCATTTCCAATATGTGTGAAAATGTAAATGTATGGATTGTTGTAGTTGTGTGGTGGATAATGTACTAGCAGTGACAGCTGTTCCCAGGCTTTGCACTAAGCTAATGTTAAAGCTAAGCTAGAGCAAGGAAAGCTAACCAGTTTTTCATGTAATGGTTAGTCACATGGAAGCGACATAAAATTATAACTAAACTTTGTGCAACAAATTCACTTAAATAATTTTTCCATTTGAATCCTCAAATCGTGTTTGTGTAGGGGCTTTTCCTGTGCTGTCCTTTAGCTTCTGCCCCTTTTAGCTAAAAATGATGGTTTTATTGAGGGGAAAGCAGATGCTGGAGGTGTCTGCCCATGCTCTCAGTATGAATAGGTAAAGATTGGTCTGCCAGACATGCTGAATAACATATCTCAAATCAGATTGTATTAAAAAGACACTAACAGATTAAAATAAGGTCATTTAAATTAAAGTAAAATGATTAGATGTAAATTTACAAACGCCAGCTGCGTATTTCAGTCACCTTTCAGCTTTGAATAGCTATCAACAGAAATGTTGGTGCAGTCTGAGCTCTCCACAAGAGGAAAGAACAATGTAGTCCTAAAAATCATAACCAGAAAAAATAAATAATTGTTTAAACAACTTCACTGTGGTTCTTTAGCCTTTTAAAATGTATCCCTACATTAAACACTTTAAACACATTTAAATGCAATCTGATTTTAAATAATTTTTCCTGGTGTATTTGTACATAGTAATCTATAGTTGTTTCTCTGTATTAAAACGTTTTTGCCTTTTTACAGCAAGAAAGTCAAGAAGAAGCATTAAGACGGTAAAAAAGCCTAAAACTGTCACGAAGAAACCCAACGTGATTACCAAGAAGCCAGCTGTTGCTATGAAAGCAAAACCCCAGGTCAAAAAAAACAACCAGTCAAAGTCCACAGAAGAAGTCTCAGGTATGTATCTGGATTAGTCTTAAAGTATACTCTATGCCAATCAGGTAAGGGCAAGGTCTTAGTGCCTAATAGGTGTTGTTTTTGCCAGTGGGGTTATTTTCAGGATTATTCAGCTTGTTTTGTTACATAAATACATGATACATGAACTTGAAATGGTTTAATAGGAAAAATAAGAACAATTTGACACTGAATTATTTGGAAACCCACACATAAAAGCAACACAAGTTAGTTATTTGCTAAATTAACACACAAAAGGTAATTTTCATGACTACTGTGCCTATCACAGATGATGTAAGACGTACTATATCTTAAATCTTATATTGTTAATCAACCTGTTAAAAAAAGTTAATTAAAATTTTTTATTGGTCACATAGGTGCCAACCAAAAGGTAGGGCAAGGAGCCTCAGCTTCTAAATGCTAACCACTATATCCTTGAAAATACAACACATTCTCGCCTCACTCTGTCCATGGGGCGGCATGGCACAGTGGGTAGAGTGATCGTCTTGTAGCCTGAGGGTTGCCGGTTACTCCTTGGCCTGTCGTGCTCATGTCTGAGCAATACACCAAACCCCAAATTGCTCCTGATGGGTCGTGGTTAGCACCTAGCATGGCAGCTTCCACCATCATTGTGTGAATGTGTGTGAGAATGGGTGAATGTGATGTATAAGGTAAAGCGCTTTGGGTATCATTACAGGTACAGTAAAGCGCTTTATAAATACAGACCATTTACCATAAGAGCCATATTGTAATTTTTTGAGTTCTCGTCTAGGTTCAATATTAATCATGCATGGTATTGATCCATATCTGCATGGTGTGACAAAGCAAACACAGAACTGTCATGCATCAAGCGCAGCTGCAAATCACCTGACCAGATATTCACTGGCACTTTTGGTTTACCTAAAGTTTACAGTTTTTATTTTCAGTCATTGTTCAGTTAGATTTGGATTAAACTGCTTTATAAAGTATTGTATGTTACTATGCAGCCTTTCTCTGGGTTGTCACGGAGACATGACCTACATTAGCAAAGCTACCTGCAGAGAACATTTATTTGACTTTTTGTGACCTGGCGTACACGTCAGTACCTGTGTTAATGTCTTCAGTTAAGTACAATTCTGATTCAAACCTATACTGTTCACATGGACCCGGAAAAAGTTACTTTGATTATAATATGTCTTGATTTCCTGAAAGAGCAGTAGAAGAAATAACAGGAATTTTTGATGTAAACAAATACAGATTTATTTCCCTTTCAGTTTGTTCCCTCTAATAATTACACTTCCTTTAAAATATCAAACAATGTATTTATATAACAAACTAACCACTTCTGTTTGGACCTGCTATGTCTTATTTTATTTTTAAAAAACACTTTTTTGTTAAAAAATGAACAACGCAATACAAACTGTAATGTAAACTATAGGATTATGTTACGTTGACACATGGCTGACATAACAGGATAATTTTCACTCACATTTAAAAAATATGTGTTTTCTTGCAAGCTAATCAGAATAACAATTGCCATAAGTAACTCATATCAGTTGGAGTTAAATTTTGATCTGAATAAGTTTGATCAGATCACAATCTTCTGATCAGTATGTTTATATGAAGCATTTTTATTCTGATTAGGCTTTTAATGTAAGGTTGTTGAGGGACTTTCAGCTCTACCTTTATAAGTCACACTAAAGAGACACTGTGAGATACAATTTTACTTTATACTGTCTATACGTTTCAATTTTCTAAAAAGTTGTACACAAAAATCTTGGCACAATTTTTGCTTTGCCTGTTTCCAACCTTCTAAGTTGTGTATTTAAACATTACTTTGTCACAAATTCTTGTATTCAAGGATATGCATGCATATTTGTGTGTTTCTGTGTGAGTACTGGACTGTAAATCTACATAGAAAGTGTGTGTCAGGGATATGTGGCAGAACCCAATTAAAGACCCACAGGCAGAGTTTAGGTTTTAGGAAATTTGTTTATTTATATGCAGCAAACCGATGAACCTGGGTCTCGGGGTGAGACTGGTGGTCTCATTTGTGGAATCTTAGGCAAAAAGAGATTTATTCAGTCAAGGCAAAAGTATTCAGAAAGCTGTTACTTTCTAGACTGAGTCTGACTGTGGCAGAGTCTACAATCTGGCAGAGATGAAGCTGGAAAACCTGAATAAGTAGTGGTGCTGATGAGCCAGAAAGGTGGAGCGAGGCACCAGCATACCTGGACTTCATCTGGAGTATGACAGTATAAATATATCTATAATATGTATGAAAGGTCAAAGATTATCTTGTTAAGGCTTTGCTAGGAATAAATGCCCAGTAAGCAAGGTGTCAAGCCACATCAGCGGTAAAGCTCATTAAAACCCATTCAGGCCTGTCAGGACGTGCTGGGATGAGATTAACAGTGGAATGCCAGAATCGGCAGCAGATTCCATGTCAGACATGTCAGAAAAGTACCTCCTCCAATATAGTTCGGGCTTTTCAAGGTTCTTGTGTGTTAAAATAAGAATTATCTCTTGGCAGAAGTGCAGTAAATGTTCAAGTAGAACAACTATTCTACTTTCTCCAGTTTGCTGTTTGGTTGCAGTTTCTTAATTACAAAAACAGTCTAGTATAGAATAATTGGATGAGCCCGAACAAATGAAAAAACGACTTGGCATTAGCAAAAACTTCTTTATTACAGTCAATCAGCTTTAAGCTGAAAACGCCGAGTTTGCAGGATTTAGTTTTCTAGCTGTTACTGAGCGAAAGGGACCAGAATCTGACACCAACGTCCCTGGGAGGAGTTATGAGGTTTGCCAACAGTTTGGGAATCCCATAACACAATCTTTATTGGTTTTCTCTCTTTTGGAAATTTGCCGTGTTTATCAAATCAGCTGATTTTAATGCCCTTACTTCTGGACAGAGTTGGTTTGCCAAATGTCTCTGGCCCATTTTGAGTAGTTTCAGAAGAAATTTGGTTTTTCGCAGGAGTTCAGAGGTCAGCAGCAGCAGAGAAGCAGCAGAGTCTCAAGCACTTGAAAAGAGAACCTACAGGACTACAAGGCAAAATGGGAAATGCCACCTACATCTAACATTCGTTTATGCGGCCTCTACACTTTGGCCCAACACTCTTCAGCAGCCAAGAGAGCTTCCTGACAGGAAGAGGCCAACTGAGAAGAGCTGCAACCTGCAGACAAAGAGAGTCTGTCTAAGGCAGCAGAGATTGCTGGATGGTCAAAGAAAACCTTACCAGCTACATTTCAGTTTTGTTTTCTCTATTTTATCCTTTCTAGACTCAATTTGGAAATCTGTGTGGATAGAAGCATTGTGCCTAATGAAAACCTGCAGTAATCCAATGCAATCAATATTTCAAAACAAGTTAAAAAGATTATGCGGTCCCTCATTTTATGTTATCTCCCATAGCGACAGATAGGCCATATTGATAAGCTGAGATTCACGTTTTATTAATGACCAAAGATTCATAAATACCCTGTACTGAAAGTGTCCACACACATAAAGTCTCAGCACTCTTTTTTTCTTTTAATATGTCTCAATGAGTAAAAAATTAAAGGTCGCTCTGTGGTTATAATGTAATTCATCCACATTTAAAAAATAAGTGTGTACATATTACAGTACATATGAAGTGTAGAAGTTGTTGAAGATAATAGAAAGGCAATGGTAACTCAAAAAACCTTTGGTCACAACCAAGGTATGCAGAATACCATCTCTGGTAGGATGGTTGGGTCAGAATTTGGTGGAAATGTGAAAGGATGGGTCCAACTGGACCCACAGCAGTCTGACTACTACTTAATTATGATGTCCCACCCTTTTTGAATTCTTGCTTGTGTTGTTCTTATTGTCAGATGTAAGTCGCTTTGGATAAAAGCTTCTGCCAAATGACTGTAGAATAGAATAGAATAGAATAGAATAGAATAGAATAGAATAGAAAAAAGCAAAATCAGGAATCAAGACAGAACACCAGGGGAGAAAAAAAAGCAAAAAACGGACGACAAAAAGAAAGGAAAATAGACGAACAAGAAGCGGTAATGACACGTTGTAGGTGGGCCGTCCAGAAAGAGGAGCGGATGGTTATTAAGAAGTAAATGTCTGCTGTGGATCATTTATGTGTTACAGTGTAATGATCTAACAAATGAGAGAATAGAAGCTCATTCATCCCTCCAGATTCTGATGAGTCGGCGTAACACCTTATTAATGATGTGTTGGAAACTCTCCCCTTGTTTGCTTTGCTAAGGGGCAGATCAGCCATGTTTGATATCAACTGTCCAATATATCACAAAAAATGCTGAAAGAATCTAGTTGTAGTCTTGTAAATATTGATTCACAATCTTTGTTAAATCTTAGTCTGAGACTAAGACTTAAAACTCTAAACATTTGTCTTAAGATCTGAGCTGGTAGTTTTCTAGAATCTTTTACAAATCTTCTGATGTAAGCCCAGCATTACAAAACCACTACCCCACATTTCCTTTCAGCTCTTATTACTGTTATAAGAGTATTGTGTACTAGACTTCTGTAAACGCAGTCAGTCATGAATCAACTAATAACTGCTTACTGGCTGGTGAGTTAACATGAGGAGAATAAATCAGACTTCTATTTGTTTATTTGTTTATTTATTGGGATCTCGATTAGCCTCCACAAAGCGGTCGCTAGTCTTCCTGGAGTCTTCACAATAATGCAACAACAATAAAAAATGTGCAAAAATTAAAATTACTATATAATAATATAATATATATATTAAAATATAATATAACAAAAAAACACAGCAGCTTACACTTATCAACAGATAAAGTCACTTTGCATATAAATTAACAAAAATAATATATATATTATATAGAACTCTTTCATTTGTTTTTTTTTTTTTTTTTTTTTGATTTTTTTTTTTCGTTTGTGGAAAAAAGTTCACACACCTCCTCCCCTAGTTTCATCTATT
>JBAMHW010000007.1:8865167-8878294 GCA_037177495.1 Rhadinocentrus ornatus | reverse complement strand
GAGGCAACCTTGGGTTAGGTGTCTTGCCCAAGGACACTTTGACATGTAGTCAGGGAAAGCCTGTAATCGATCCTTCAGCCTTCTGGTTGAAAGACAACTGCTCTTCCTCCTAAGCCACAGCCACCCATTTTGAGGTAGCTTGTCTCATGTGTCTTCTCTGGCTACTTGCTTAGTAATCGCAGTCTTGACGCGCGAAAGCAGCTACAGTCTTATTACCACATAACAGAAGCTAACAGAAGAGAAATTGAACCAACTAAGGTAAAGCAAATAATAAACATTTAACAAAGCAATGTTCTCAGCATCTTTCTATAAAACATTTGGCTCATTTTTAACTTTATTAGTTCAGGAAGGTTCTTTATATTTACCAGTATCACAATTCAGACGAATAAATACATAAGCAAGCAAGGCATTTTCCAGTGATTACAATCTTCACCACAAACAAAGAGCTAGCTTAACCAGCAATGAAATAAACATAAATACATGATTGGATAATCAGAATCAGAACTATTTTATTTCTGTACACACAAACAAGGAATTTGACTCTGGTGAATTCTTCCACTCGTACTTTTAGCACAAGTAAAAAAAAACAGTTAAAAATAAAAGCAAATAAAGAAGTAGAAGCAATATAGATATAAACATAATATTAACATAGCATTAGAAGGATAAACTTTATCAATAGTTTTGTTGCTTATTGACAAAATAAGTTGCCATTAACTAGCAATGTTGGTCCGTTTTAACACTTTCACTTCACTTGGCATTTAGTGTTGAAGCTTTTAGAAAAAAGACACAGTTGCTCTCAGGTGCTGCATTTGTTTTTACCTGCAGGTATGAATGATTTCAGCTACCTGCACACCAACTGTTTTGAGGTGACAGTGGAGTTGTCCTGTGATAAGTTTCCTCATGCCAGCGAGCTTCCAGTCGAGTGGGAAAACAACAGAGAGTCTCTACTGGTTTACATGGAGCAGGTCGGGTAGCAAAATATTTATCATTTATGTCCGTTCAAAATTTTCACCGGTTTCTGTCAAACGATCTATGAAAAAAGGAGATTATACATTTGTGAACAACTTTTATGAGTACAGGCCGAAGAAAAGTTTAAATTCTCATTTTGTTTTAAGGCCCATCGAGGTATTAAGGGTGTGATTCGAGATAGAGACACGGAGGCTGGAATAGCGGATGCCATCATCAAAGTTAAGGAGATTGATCATCACGTTAGATCAGGTGCAGCTTCACCTCATACATTGTTTAGTTATTTATTGCTTTAAAACTCTGCATTTACAGTTTCATCACACTTCAGCATGTGATAATTTTAAAGCAAGGTGAATGCACACTGCACATTATTTTGCATGTCAATCCAATAAACAGAACATATTATAATAATGCATTAAAGTTACATTTCAGGCTGCATTTTATTTTATTTGAATTCATAATCTTAAGTGCTGCTTCTGGTCTTTGCTCTCACAGTGGCTGATGGTGATTACTGGCGACTGCTGAATCCCGGAGAGTACCGAATGACAGTAACCGCAGAGGGCTACTTACCGTCCTCACGCACCTGCTGGGTCATGTATGACCACTACCCCACAATCTGTGACTTCAACCTTACCAAGGTGCCCAAACAGAGGCTAAAAGACATTCTGGTAAAGGGGGAGAAGCTTCCAAAGGATCTGCAGCTCAGGCTGCGGCAACTGCGCATCCGTAAGCTGCGCGCCACCACCAAGGCCATCAACCAGAGGCGCGCTGCAGCTGCCAAACGGGCGAAGAGGGTGTGACGAGAAAGCCAAGGAGAGGACATTGCAGGACTTGGTTCAGAGACATTGTTCTGCATTCTTGTGTTTTTTTTTATATGTGTCTAAAGGTATCTATCAAAGCCATAGCCTTTTTACTATTTAAAGAAGACATATTACACTTTCCCACTTGCAACAAGGACACTTTCCTCATCTGCTGTGGAGCAGCAGAGCAACTGAGGAAACACGTTGCAGATAAAATGCCAATTTGAGAAATAAACCAACACAATATTAGAACAGATTTGTTAAGAGACATAAATCTTTATTACATAGTTACAGAATTTTACTTTACAATCAAAATTAAAAACAAAAACTACTTTGGTTACAACTTATTTAAGAACAGTGAGCTTCCACTTGATGCCATTTCTCATCTTTGGTGCTGGAACCTCAGCATCTTGACAGAGGAAAGAAAACACCCATCATAGATAATACTTCCTCATGTGCACCAAATGATCAAATTCCCATGAATTAAATACATCACAACATTTCTGAGTGTCTGCTCATGTTTACACTTTCTGGACACTTTTTTAGGTACACATGTTGAGTTGATTAACACAAATGGCTAATTAGCTAAACACTAGGCAGCATTTATTCATGTAGACATGGTCAGGATGACTTGAAGCTCAAACTAAGCATCAGAATTAGGATTTAAGTGACTTTTAACATGGCATGCTTTATGTTGCCAGATGGGCTGACTGAGTATTTCAGAAACTAATCATCTGGGATTTTCACACATAACCATATCTGTGATTTACAGAGAATGGTCTAAAAAGAGAAAATATCCAGTGAGCAGCAGTCATCTGCACCAAAATGCCTTGTTGATGTCAGAGAAAATGGACAGACTGGGTGGAGATGATGGAAAGGCAACAGTAACTCAAAAATAACCACTTTTGGGATGTGGCAGAACAGTAGATTCTCATCATGGATGTACAGCTTTTAAATCTGTAGCAACTGCGTGAGGCTATCATGTCAATATGGAGCAAAATCTCTGAGGAATGTTCCCTACACCTTGTGGAATTTACGGCACGGAGAGCTAAGGCATAATAAAGTGGTCAATGAGCCCAGATCGTTTTGAAGTTTTTAAGTGAAGTTGAGATAAAGAGGATGAACCACTCATTTAACACTAGGAATTGTACTGACCTTGTAAAGCTGCTGGTTTCTGCTGCTGTTGGAAAGAGGCCATGATGCTGTTTGCAGTCGAGTTTGGCCCGGTGAGCTACAGAGTTCAACAAAAAGACAGCAGGAAATAAATCATTTAGAAAACTCTCTTCTCAGATGTAGAAAGAATGATCCGTGCATTTATCTTGATAGCAAAGTTAATTTTAGGAGGAATTAACTGTTTAAGTTCTGTAATTTGTCATTTGTAAATGCTACGTGTTACATGCATGAAGAAAATTCAGAAAACAACTGTTTTTAGGAGATGGACACAGATTTGTATTTCTTTACTGTCTGCAGTGGATGGATCTGATCAGGAATTAGATCAACCAAAGCAAAAACTAACTTATGCAAACAGATGTACTAGACATTTTAACCTGGGTGTCTTTTTGTCTTAATATTCATGGTTCTTTTAGGACCGTTTACAGGTTGGCACTTTGGTGAATCTTTTAAGAAACTGCAGTTCTTGGAGCTTAACAAAAATATATCTACAGGTGTAGTTTACCCAAACTGCATTGAAAGCTTCTCTGATTTACTCAGTTAATTATCAACCCTGCAGGTAGTTTTGTATTAAACTGATTATTGAAATGTTGTGAAAACTGAAATCTTAAATATGAACAGGGCATTTTGACAGCGATGAGGTATTATCTTTACCGGAGCTTGGATGTTCTGCAGGTCTTCAGGCCACACTTCAGGAACAGCTGCCTCCATCATCTGCAGAGCTTCCTCATAGACCAGCTGCAGCTTCTCTGCCTGTTTATCAAACTGGAACAGCACCAAGGCCTTTAGCAGGCTGTGGATTTCCTCTGAGTGGATAAAAGAAGGATTTTAGATCTAAAAAACAGCTGATTTTTTTTTTAATATAATAAATATAACCCAACATTAGACCCATTTCTCACAGGTCTCTTCTGTTTTCTGGAAATTCTTTTATTATTGTGTGTAAGCTAGCAGACAACATAATGCAAAGTTACCACAAGACTTCACCGGTCTTCACTAAATTAATCAAGCAGGTGTCCTGCAAAATAAATTCTCTTTTAAATTCTCTAAGCCTTTGTTTTGTTCATCTTCCTCAGCTCAACCATGCTGAAGCCTCAAACTAGTTTTTAATAAGTGTCTGATAACAAGTCGATAGTTGTCTTTTTCTCCAAAAATGTGGACCTGCTGGACCCCGAAGAGTGTTTTTTTAACACCTACATTTTTTTCTTTTATTCAACTCTAAAAGGAAAATCTAGACAAACACCTCTCATCTTGTCCACAGTGGTGGTGATCTCACTGAGAGCGTACATCAACGCTCTGTCCTCCATCGGGCTTCCTTCCTTCAGACTCAGCTTCTTTCTTTCTGCTTTCCGCCGGTTCTTTGATGACCTCCTGCCAGCAGAGAAGAAAATTAATCCACAAACAGGAATTTATTTTTTCCCTGTTAGGCGAACATTTATGTGAGAGTCTTACGAAGAGATGCGGGAGTTGCTCTGGGAGTATTTGGAACTTGTCATCACACTGCTAGCTTCAGAATAAAGCTCAGCATCAGGGCAGTCTGGACCATCTTCATCTGATGAGGAAGACAGCGGGTTAGTGCTTTGACTTGGAGATGAATGAGAATTATAAGCCTGTAGATGTCACTACATCCCACACACTGGACATGTGAAGACGTCTGTGACACAAACTGCACACTGAAACTGACCAACTTGATGGAAACATGATGGCAAAAAGACAAACTGCAGAGGCTTTGGATATAAAGAAATAGCTTTTAGATAGTTAAAAAATATATTTTCAGACTATTTAACACAAATGAAACCAGAGTGAAATACTGATCAATATTAAACACTGGCACAGGTCCCAGGGACTGATGAGCTGATGAAAAGACAAGACAAAAACTGGTCAGGGAGGTTGCCAAGAGACATACAGCATCAATGAAGAAGCTGCATGAATTTCTGAAAGTAGTAGTTCTGCTTTAAATGTGACAACAATGTCCCATATTCTCTATATGCCTGGATTGTGGGGTTGGGTTGCAGAACTTGCACCTTTTCGGACAAAGAAAAACATCATAGCTTGGCTACAATTTGTTAAATAAAAATGTGTTAAATCTCCCAAAAGCATGTGAGGAAAATATGTTATGGTATTATGAAGTCAAGACTGAACATTTTGTCTAAATTCCTGAAAAAGTAAATTTCAAGCAGATATGAAAAAAGAAAAGAAAAAGAATTTCATATTAACTTATGAGCACCATACAAATGGTAAAGCATGGTGGTGGCTGTATCATGCTTTGGGGTTGCTTTTATTCACCTAGAATAAGAACCTTTGAGGGAGGTGGGGGAAATTGTGAACATTTACAAATACCAGCCACGTTTCAGAAGAAAATTTAAATTCTGCAATAGCCAACCCAAAACCCAAATCCAATAGAAAATCTGTGGGAGGACCTGGAGACGGCTGTGCACAAGAGATGTCTTTGAAATCTGACAGATTTGGAGTGAGTCTGCAATAAAGGGTGGCCAAATATTGTCAAGTCCGACTAAATCAAAGTGCTTCAGGGAGTATTAGTTTGATACAGCCAGCTTATTGTACACTCTTTACACACACCCCCCCCCCCAACAAATTAGCTTGCTTTTCAATTGAATTGTAAAAGCTACAGCTCACATTAAATGTGTATAAAAGTGGCGTATTTTTAATTAATTTTTTAACATCACTAAAATCTGGCTTTAAAACAAAGATGTGTCCACTTTTATATCTACTATATAGTAAAACATGACTTCTTCTCACCATGCATGTCCAATCTAGCCTTTTCTTTCTGCTCACGAACTAAAGCCAGTCGGGTCCTGTGCCGTGTGAATGTTGCTACCTGAGCATCCAGGAAGACAGTTTGAGTGTTGACCGCTGAGGGAAAACAAAAAGCAACTATATCACAAAACAACATAACTCAGAAAGGCTTCACATAATTGCCTCGGCATGTCATTTTTCTGTTGATTAATCATTATTCTTTTGATAAGCACTCCCACGGCTGAAATGTCCTCACCTTCTAACAGTGCAGGTTTCAGGTTGGTTTCAGTGATATCTTGCCTGTTGTGCATGAAAATCTGAAGCAATAACATAATATATGTTATAATAGACTACAACACATGAATGTGAGGATGTTTGATCACACGTTTGCTACCAAAAAGTCCTGTTTAAAAGAAAGGGTTGAAAAAATACAATTTTACTGACCAATCTGAGTGCTTCCTCCCAGACTGCACCGGTAATCAAAGCCAAGATGGCTTCCTCACAGTCCTGTTGGAAATAAGAAAATTATTGAATGACAATAATCAGGCTGAGCTAGTGACTGTGGACAGGAGCAGTCTTACTTTAGCGTACTGGTCCAACAGCAGAGCAGCCTCTGAGTACCGCCTTTGTTCAATCAGCTTCTCTACAAAAAAGAGAAAGTGACTGCATGGCCATGCTGGGATCATACCAGATTTCTGTCCGTCAGTCTGACTACCGGTTGTCGTGGTTACCTGCCAGGTCTCTGGCCAGTAGAGATAACTGGTCTGGTGGCAGCGGTATCTGCTGTGCCACACAAATGGCCCATCTCCAACTGGAGCTGCTGGTGAAAGCCTGCAACGCTCTCACTGGCTCTCTACATCGCCATAGCAACAAGCCAGCCTGCTCTGCCTGTTGCTGCTCCACCAGGTGCTCTGCATATGCACAGCTCAGACACTGGAGATAAATAAAGGCAGTAAGTACGTCATCTCTGTCTAACATGAGAGTTCTTCTGTTTGTTTTCACCTTGTACTGAGGACTTTCTGCTGCATACAGTCTCAGAGCTTCGGTGTAGAGTTTTTGCTCCTTTACCAGCTGTAGCGCTTCAGGAAAATGCTCCTTGCCTGAGCTCAACAAACAGCACAAATCAGGCCACACGAAACCCGTATTAGCACCTTCATTCTCAGTGACTTGACTTATACTTGGTATGATTTCAAATGATAACATAGATAACCAAGACTGAAGCGAAGTGTTTAAATGTTTTTGAACAGTGTACGAGACAAAGCTGGCAGCATGAACTGACCACACTTGCTGAGATGGACCAAGGCCTTCCTGTATCGCTTCAGGTGCTTGTCAATGGTGTAGCGTTGGTAGTTTGGCTCCAGGCTCTTCAGCGTGTTTAAGAAAGGGAGATATTCTTTTGGGTCCTGCAGGCATTTAGAATAGAAACCTATAAGAACACACACTTATTGGTAAACTGCACTTTTCTTTTATTATATCTACTGTGAAGAAAAGGACAATCTTGGTGTTCATTTTAAGCCAAATCAATAACACATCCAATTTATTTACTTTAATAAAACTGCGCCTGTCATCGTCTGGTAAGCAGCTGCAGTGTGATTTAAATATGCTGGATCAGCATCAGTATCTGTTTGATTTATATGCTTCTTTTTCAATAAAACTTTTCCAAAAGTAAAAGTCTTATTAGGCAAAGAGGTAAACTCAAATCAGATTTTATTTTAATTTCTTTTTAACTTTTGTTATGTACAGAGAAATATAGAAGAAATTACACATTTTTAAGAATATGAATAAATACTGTTTAAATTTATAGATTACTATTTTTAAAAGCAGCGAATGTTTTTGGACTGTGAGGCACGACGTGGGAATATTCTCTTGCTGAGTGAAGGAAACACAAGGTCACATCTTACTGAGTCGTCACGTACCTTCTGGGATTTCTCAGCCACCATGAGAACGAGGTCAAAGTCATAGGTTCCCAGAGAGTGTTCGTAAAGATCGTTGACATTGACGAGGAAGAGCAGGTACTTCAAAGCCTCTTCGGCGTTCACAGCACCTGGAGCTTGTGGAGGATTTTCTGTAGACACGCATGATTTCATGATGGATTAACAGAAAAATAAAATCTTCCCACCCTGTGACCAATGTGTGTGCGTGGATGTGTTCGCTGCTGATGAGTTCTCACCTCGAAGCTCGTGGACTTTCTGCAAAGCGATCTCTAGCTCTGGAACCGTCTTCTTCACATGAGAGGTCAGTATGGACAAACAGAACCTAGAAAAACAACAGAATTAACATTTTAATCTCATATTTAATGCCATTGGTTCACAAATTTCCTGCACATTTCTGTCCCAATACCTTTATACCTTCTTGGTGATACATGTCATGAAAACTGAAGCTTGTCTTTTCAAAGCTATTAGGACTTGGGTAAAATCCACTAGATGCACAATTGTAGTTTATATTTAGGACAATAACTGCTGAATAATTATTAAAGTTAAATTTATTCCATCCATCTACATTATAAATAATGACTAAATTTTAAATGCCACTGACTTGTTTGCTTCCATTGACTCCATGGCGTTCCGTAAAGCATTGCAAACGACATCGACCTTTTTCTGTCCGGAGGCAGACTGCGGCCGGATCGGGCTGCTTTCAGGACGGGGATACATGCTGGTGGTCGTGTCCTCCTCTCTGGGTACCACAGGAGAAAACAGCTGTCAAAGGTCATTCGTTTCTGCTGATGTGAGGATTAAGTACTTTAATTCTGATCATGTCTTACTTGAGCTCAGTGAGGAAGAGGTTAATGTGGTTGATGGAGTCGAGTTGTGTGATGAAGGTCACTACATTTTCCAGGAAAACCTGCAGGGAAGGAATACATGAAAACATTTATCTTTATTCATGCAACATCTAATGAGTCTTGTAACACTAAATTATAAGAAATTACTAAAATTTACTGCCACAATTAAGTTTTGTAAATCATGTATATTGTTTGTCTGTGGTAACAAATTCTTGTTGAATTTTAAATTATTAATTTTTGAATATTTTTCAAATATCCAAATAATAATTATTTAAGTCTTAAAATTACTGATATAACACTCACGTTTACAAAAGTGAGTTATCATGAGGTAAAGGTAACATTTTATTAAACATTTTGCTAAATGTTGAATGAGAAAAAATCTCTAGGCACACCAACCTGACTTCTGGTGTGATATAAATCTAACATTTGTTTCTTCACACACTACAGAGCAGCTCTAAATGATACCTGCATCAACTGCATGATAAAATCCGACATACCTTTGGGTTGTGATCATAAATGAAGTTCAGGTTGATCCTCAGCTTCCTCATGCACTCAAAAGCTTCTCTGAATCTCAAACTGGCAACAAGAAGAAGAAGCAGCAAATAAGACTACTGGATCTTAGACACTGGATCAAAGAACCTTCCAACAACTGTCTTTTGAGTGCAAGACCTGCCATAGTTGGTATTTATCATCTTAAACTCAGATCATCATTGATAGGAACACATCTGTTATGTCTCACATGGCTCTGAAACTAATGACAAGATGAGCCTTGTAAGTTTTGAGTCTGTAACAAGGTGCCAGCTCACTGGCAATCAAAAGGGCACGTCCCTAATTATGTCGAATTTCAAGATTAAATAACATCCAAACGGATGAGTTAGAAAAAAATTCAGCCCCCTCACAGGTGTCATGAAGATAAAGGTGAGCTATTAATCCTAAAATGGTCTTTTGTACCAGGCTTTAAAGCCCCAGTGTGTAAGAATTACTCCCATCTAGTGGTGCGCTAATATATTACAAGCAACCGAGTAGTGCTCTACTGGAGCCTCACCGCTAAAGAGCGTTATTACGATTACGGAAGCCGCGGAGATTCATTAATGTGAACTTTGAGTGTCCCGTCAGGTGATGAGGAACAGAACGATAAATAATTATTACTTTTTATGCCAATAAGTTACAAGCGTGCCCTCCATGTATTTAGTACCAAGCTACTGCTAATAGCTAATTGTTTTTTATGACTTGCAGACTCAGAGGTCATCTGATGAAGGGAGAGAAAGAGGGAGAGAAAGAGGGAGTAAAAGCAGGGAAGTGGACTGTCGGCGCTGCTGTAACATTACTCTGTGTTTAATAACATGTATTTCAGCTGATTTATACTTATTTATTGATAGAAAATAATTATAATCTGAGAGATATTTCTGCGTTAGAATGATACAGTTCTGGTTATTAAATCATGCCAAGAAACTGGTTTTACTTTGATCTATTTTGTCTGACTAGAAGGAGGACAACTACCATCCCGTTGACAAATCAGCTAAAATGAAATATGAAACACGAGGGAAAGCTCTTGGAAAATACGTCTGAAAGAAGCACACGGTCGCCTGCTGGTACGACTTCTGTGAAGAGTAACAACTGAAAACTGTTGCAACGTAGCTTTTCTACTGCAGACTAACTAACTAACTCTTATTTTCTCCCGGTTATTATTTATTGTTATTTTCTTGGCTATTTTTTTCACCGTCTTGCGGGCAAAGAGTATAGATGGTCCTCCATTTCAATGTAAGCTGGCAATCTGAATCATCCACGGTTGTCTTGACTTGTTTACACCACCCCCGCGCCCTCCCCCTTCCCCCGAAACAACGGGGACTCTCAGGTAAAACGCGCAAGGCTAAAAAGTTTGTCACCTTTCAGCTACTGTATTCAAAGATGGCGATGCAGCCTCCAGTTGGGTGCGCCAACACCTGTGTATTTATAAACATCTAATTCTAAGCTACAAGAACGCTTCATTTGGATGGGACTGTGATTAGACTTTGGTAAAATACGTATTTATGAAAGCAAATCATGATTTTTACTAACAAAAAAACAAATAAGCGACACACTGTACCTTTAAACATGTTTATTTCTGCTGTGAAATTGGTCTTTTTAACATGGGAGTCTATGAGGATTGACTCTGTTTTGGAGCCAGCCCCTAGCGGATGAGGGGTGAACTGCAATTTTTTTGCACCGCATAGGCTTCATTTCACTGCCAGAGGTTACCACTTGGTTTAGTTCTCTGGTTTTTTGTAGCCCTCAGAGCACCGAGGTTAAACCCACCACTACTGGAAAAGAAATGATTGAACTGGGATTATCTAAGCAGGGGTACCTACTTTTTAAAAAATCTCCATTTAGTTTCTATTCTAGATATTTGCATGATGGCAGGAGAATACACTAACATATTACTAGTCTACGTTTAGAAAATAAGCATGATTTGAAGATCAGTGTTAGCCTGGATAAAGTTGCTACCGAAATTCAAACTATTACTACTAAAAACCAGAAAAAAAAGAATCACCTGTCCAACCACTTCCTGAGCTGAGCTAACACCAGTGCTCTGTGATGTATCGTCTCCAGATTTCCACGAGGCATCTAGACACAAAAATTATGAAAATATGCAGCTATGCACATTTTTATTTGGAGAGAATTGTGTGTTTTACCAAAGGAAACTATCAGTGTGTGTGGTTTGTGTACGGTAAGCAGACCTGTAGAATCACTCTGGTCTCTTGAGGCACCACAGTGACTATCCTGGATCCTCTCTCCACTCGCCGAAGCGTCTCATCATTCTGACCTCCATCAGAGGCCAAAGCCGCCTGCAGCCCTGAGAGGTCAAAGGTTATTCTCCCCAACATCGAACAGCAAAGAGACCACCGTTACAGCTGATATGACTCTGAAATTAACATTATCTGTAAATTGTGCTGCTCATATGGAGCATCATTAACAATGTTATATATTTATTTATCCATCCATCTACCGTTACACCAATCTATCCAACCTCTACATCAGCCTTTATCGTTTCTTTCCTACCTTTGACTGTGATCGCGCTCAGTTGGAGGCAGCGGCAGATGTGAGAGTGAGAGGTGATGAGGAGAAAGTCATCGCAAACAGCAAAGGAGCAGATGTTGGAGGCCAGCTGAGGAAGAAGCAAACTTAAATCAATATACAATATCAATATCCAAAAGCCCTGTTGGTTCAAGAAAGTAATATGCTGACATCATACCTCTGTGTCTCCAGCGTACAGGTGGGATCTGTCCGTGAGCCCAAGCAGATGTTCCTAAAGACATAAGGCATTAAAAAAAAAAGAACTATTTAGGGTTGTGCACAAGAAACTTAATAAAAATTCATGCATCTATTGACGTGTTCCTACTTCTCCACTGATGCTGCAGAGAGCTGTCTGGATGCAGGAAACAGGAAAGCTGATACTACAGCCGCTGGAGTCATGCCAGTCTTCCAATGTTGGTTCAAGACAATCTGCACAAAAATGTCAAAAAGTAGAATAACTTCTGTAAACAAACACATTTCAGATGCTTCTACAGAAAGTTACTGATGTCAGTGGCTGACAGTTTTCAAAATAAACATCTCTAACACTGAAAAATCTAGCACATAATTCAGAAACAGAGGAGTTTTGTTTGTTTACTGACCCCAAAGCAGTTTCCTGATCTGTCCATCCTCGAGCTGCAGAGCAACAGTTCCGGTCTGGGAGCTATGAACCATGGTGACCACAACACCATCTACTTTCACCTGAGACCTAAAGCATGAAAACAGCATTGATAGACTTATTTACATATCATTGTAAATGATTTGAGACAGTTTATCTACTTATGAGCTTAATAGGGAAAAAACAAAAAGGTTGAAGGATATTTTTAGGGTTGCTGACCTGACAACCAGCTTGTCCCTGGCATCCTGAACAGGGTGGAGCATCAGCAGGGTGGAGGAGGTCGGCAGCAGACCGGAACGGACGGCTACAAACAGCTCATCCTGCAGCCACAGCAGCTGCCGCATAGACAGAGGGTCATCCTGAGGGACAGCCAGACTGCAGATATAGGGGACGGAGAAGTAAAATAAACCATGAGACAGAAACATCTGTTAGCTGACGAACAAGTGAATATGTTTATTACAGCAACTGAGCATGAGACAAAAGAGGAGACAGTGAGCAGCAGGGCTGGTAGAAGACGACATCACTGCAGGTTTTATGTTACCTAAAGGTTTTCTGGAGAATGAGTGGCTGAGACATGACCCTGAACCCATCTGCTGTTTTGTCAGCCTGCTCACTGGAATCTGTAATGACAAAAATATGCAAGTTAAATTTTAAACCATGTAAAACCTGCATACAATGCTGGGGGCACAGATTTGAAATAAGCTGGATGAGAAACTGAAAATGTCTAACTCCATCTTCAAGAAAAAACTAAAAAATGCAACTTTTATTATTAGGCTTCAGCTCCATGTAAGCAGCCTGAGCGAGTAGTTCATGGTCTCTCGATCGATGGAACTGCTTCAATACTGGGAGTGACGCAAGGTCACGTGGACCGAGCTGTGGAAAGCTGAACCCCATCCCATAAAATTCTTGACTCAAGCAGTCTACGACGTGCTGCCTAGTCCATCTAACCTCTTTACCTGGGGGAAGGTAGAGACACCAGCTTGTCCCC
>JBAMHW010000007.1:8841718-8855492 GCA_037177495.1 Rhadinocentrus ornatus | reverse complement strand
ATTCAGTATCATATTTGCAAAATTTCTTACACATTTTGAAGTGTTATGTAATCATCTCACGGTGGAGTGCAGTTGCACGAGTACTTAATATAACTTTGAGAAGTCAAAAATTGAAAAATGGAGGTTCTGTGTCAGGTATTTGCTGGATTTTGCTTAAACCTTTTATGTGCAGCGGTCTGTCTCCTATCTCGTAAGCCTGCACTTGGGTCCTCACGTTCACGGTTCTCGTGACAACTTTGTTAATGAAATATTGCATTAAAACTGATGTTAATTCTACAGATTAATCTGTTTGTCTTGATGCATTAATTTTGACAGCCCTATAAACAAGTATCAGCATCAACTAAACTAGCACTTTATTTACTTGATATTGGATCAGTACCAAATCTTTAATGTTCAGAACCATGTTCTTTGATTTTTTTTTCCAGTGCCTTCAATACCATCCAACCATCTTCACTGAATGGGAATCTGCTGCAGGGGGTGTTCCCACGTTCATTAACTCCTGGATCACAGACTATCGTACAGACCTCAGTTTGTTCAGCTGGGGAGCACCCTGTGTGATGTGGTGGTCGGTGAGGAGCATGTCTGGGGACAGTCCTGTCACAATTCTTCTTTACCCTAAACATCTCTAATTTTAAATACATCTCTGACTCTTGCCACCTGCAGAAATACTCTGATGACTCTGTGGTGGTTGGATGTATTTTTCTGGGTGAATTATTTCTTTACATTTTATTTTTAAAAATGCCTATTCTAAAGTTTATTAAATGTTGTTTACAGCTTAGAAAATACATGTTAGCATCCTGTACCTATAAGAAGCTCCTGTGCTAAGATAAAATAAATAAATTACTGTAAAAACAAACATACAAACAAATAAAACAAAACACACATACACACACATAAACACAACACGGACATTGCCGCTTTTATTTCGTAAGGTAGAAACCGGAAGTTATGGTTTCCCCGTTAAAGGTTAATTGACAGGCTACTGGTGCTGGCTGACAACAGGTGAAGCGGAGCTCGCAATCGCGGAGGACTCCGGACATCTCCGCAGGAGTAAATACATGTCAAGAGGATAGGAACAGCATGGTAATCGATTTTGTCACATTTATCCCAAAATTTCTAAGCATTCTTTATCAGGACAAAGCAGACAGACTAAGGGCTTCATCTTTTTCATTTCGCTTTGCAGCAGTTTAGTGGCGACATTATGATTTTTAAATTCGCCCACGAGGCTAACGTTAATGCCTGAACGTGACATACTTGGAAACATGGGAAAAACAAAATGTCATTTTTTAGGGGGGGGTTCAACCCCAGCAGTTCTAAACGAAATCAGAAACTGGCTGTTGCTGAATGTAATTTGTCACCTGTTATCTGTGGTGAAGGCAATACAATAATACACAACAATGTTTGGCAGAAAGTAACAACGTTTGGGTCTGGCACTGTTTCTATTTACAGGCAAATAAAAATATATTCCTCCTATGTTCACCCTTTCTACAGAGAGATTAGTTTATGTTGATTGGAGATGTATAGAGTGCGTTTAAGTTCTTTAACAACATGGTTACTATCCCTCCTTTTTCTGTTGTTTCTAGTGTCCAGGGAGAAACAAATGAAGGTAAAACTCTGTCTTTTAATCAGTTTATCATCATCATTATTGTTTTTCAGTCTTGCTGAGAGAAAAGGTCCCTTTTGAGATCAATGGTTAGTAGTTATCTAGCCATCTAAATGACCCCCAGTGTTCCAGCTGAAGGGCCTGATGACTACTAGTCTTTGATCCTCAAAGAAAAAGTGTGTTATTTCTGCAAAAAGGAGAAGATTGTGTGCTAATGTAGAAGCGTTATCTCATCTTCTTGGCTCTCAGTAACATATAATGAAACCTTACTCTAAGCCAGTGGTTCCCAAACTTTTATTGCAGGGCTCCCGTTTCATTGATAACAATAATGTCAAGGCCCCTGATGTGTGAGATTGTTTAAACCAGGTTTTTTTAGTAGTTGAAATCTCTGTTCTTGATTCATCATTGTTTGCCTATAGTTACTTTCATAAATTTGTTCATGTTTTGCTGGCAGTGTAGAACTATAAGTCTTATTTAGCCTTGCTGTGCTGACATGGCTCTGGGCCCCCCCAGCTTGGGAACCACTGCTCTAAGCAAACAAAACATTGTGGGACTGAGACTCTTGCTTCTAAAGTAAGCTGAAAAACTTCTTTAAAACTAAACCTAAACCTATCTTCCTCAGGTTTAGTAGTGTAGCAAGTGCTTTGTTAATTTGCAAATCTCTCGCTTATCCAGGAGGTTGTTGAAAAACAAAAGCGACATTTATGTTATTGCTCAGTGCAGATTGAAGAGCTGGACTTGATGACCTTCCAGACATAATTCCCATAATGCACCCTACAGTATAACAGTTAATACCTACATATCTGATTCTGCAAACAGAGGCTGTTTTAAAGATGTGGGACTTTTACTAATCAGTGCAGTCACATTTGTACTTGCTGGCACATTCATATAAAATCAGTATGGTCAGATTGTTGCTTTTACAGCAGACTTTTGCATTCCCCACACTCATCACCGTCTCTGTGATACCAGACTGGAACAGACTTCCCCAGATATGCTCATATATATGCGCTATATAAATACATTTTGATTGATTGATAGCCTAACCTATTAGAAATACAGTATATCCACAATGTTTAGACTCTCACAATTCTGTCGTCATTGTCAGTAATGCTGCTGCAGCACAACAGTTTGACATTTAATGCTGACTCAGCAAAGAGGATGCAGTCACAACCACAATTGTCAGCATTGTCATCTTCCTTTTGTTTTGTTTTTTTCTTCTCTCAAACAGCCTGCACAAGGAAGAAGCCTTCCTGTGTAGGTTTAAGAGACTGGTACTTAATTTTAGCTAATGACAACAATACCAAAAGAGGATCAAAGTTCTTTTACAGAGGTGTCAATCATGCCAACAGTGAAATTGAAAAATTCAGATTTTTTTTTCTTTTTTATTGTCTCCTGATTCTTCAGGATGGACAATTTCCCGTATTTACTTCTATATATCGGTTTTGAAAACCATTCAGTTTACCTGTTTATCTTGAAAACACGACCAAAGTCAAGCTGCCAAGTTCTCATGTAAAACAGACATATATAGTAGCTAGGAACCAGCACACACTGCAATTACCCTAAATGTTGCCTAATACTCAGTAATTCATCACTCCACCCTTGTTCTGTTTGTAATTTACTTCAGCGTGTAAAGTTACTGTGCTGTAGACTAAGTATAGCTGATGATCAACTCAGATAGTCATAACAAATTTTAAACAAACAGGAGCAGACAGACATTGAGTAAGTCTATAAGAGCTGTTTGCTCACCCCTGACATAGAACGATGACAGGTGTTTAGTTTACCACGTCTTACCTCACTTTTCATTACTGAAATTACCTTCCTTCTTCGCTCCTGATATTAGTCTGACTGCATGTACATGAGAGGTACAAATATGAAGTTATAATAAAACAGTTCTGTCTTAGTCCTTACATAGAGTTTGTAATGATACAAATACAGCAGTGTGTTTGCCATCTTTGCAGACTAAAATCATCTGTAGCTAATACAGAGATTATTTTTGTTTTTAGAATGCAGTGATTAAGTGTTTAGATGATTTTTACAGTACAGATTGGTTCAGAGGCCTTTCTGTGAAGCTAAAATCAAATATGCATTGACCTCAGAAAATATTCAGCCCACTTTAAATTTAACCATTTGTGTTGCAGGGTTATATATAAAAACAGTTAAATGAGTTTCCCCCCTCATCAATCCACACTTAATATAGACAGCACAAACACCAAATTATAGAAATTGTTGCAAGTTTATTATTAAAGAAAATGAAAGAAATATCACATGGACACAAGGATTCAGACCCTTTACTCAGTAACTGGTTGGCCAGTTAAGAACATTCACGGAGTTCCTTAGCCACTTCTGCGTGGTTTTGACTCTGTTCTTTGCATTGTTGTTGTGTACCTTCAACGATCAGCAAACCATCTACACAGCATGATGCTGCCACCACCATGCTTCACTGTTGGGATGGTACTGGCAGGCGATTTGTGCTTCCTGGTTTCTAATACACACACTGCTCAGAATTGAGGTCCAAGTTTAGTCTTGCTTTCATCGGACCAGAGAATCTTGTTTCTCTTAGTCTGGGATTCTTTTAGGAGTGTAAACTGGCTTCCCCATCGTTGGTTTCAGTTTGACTAGATGTCCAGCTCTAGGAACAGTTCCAGCTATCCCAAACTACCCAAAATGTTATTTTGCAGCTTCATCCAATCCTGTCTCTCTGCTCTTTTGGAAGTTTTGTCATCATGTCAGACCAATCTAAGGCTATGTCCACACGGCGCCGAAGCCGGTTCAGATGTGAAAATGGTGGCAAAAACTAGGAGAAATGGTTCACCATCTGGACGAAACCACTGTAGTACATACAACAAAGCTGTGGGAGGGCGCTATGGTGATTAAAGAGTAACACTCCAAAGCTAGAACAAGACGTAGTGCATGCGCAGATAATGACACATCTGCTTGTTCCTGCTGTTTAAAGTACAGCAGCGCAATACTGTGTTGTGAAAGCAGTGCATGTTGGTGCTAAAGCTGTACACAAGCCGTCACAGAACACAGACGGTAGAGGTTTCAAACCTATCCTCCTTGGTACCTGGTTTCAGACATGATCGGTTTCATGGGGGCTAATCCCTGGTTTCATGGGGATGAAAGGGTGGATTGCTAAAACACTTTAGCTGTTTTACTGCAATTCAGCGTCGTGGGGACAGCCCCAAATTTAACACAGCCAGACTCCAGTCAAGGAGTAGAAACAACTTGAAAATGATCAAGAGAAATAAACATGGCCTGGGTTGACAAATTGTGTCAACTTTTTCAATTCATTTGTGTTGTCATGGTAAAGTAATGAGTGTACATTGACGATGGAAAATGAGATTGATATACTGAATACATTTTGAATTCACTGTATGTGGTGTAGAAGTGAAGGTACTGCTAATACTTTTTAAACCATTTTGATAACAGAAAACTAGCTCTTCATCTTATCATTATCTTATTCATTTAACAAGCATGGTAGCAAATCTCAAGTTTAATCATGATATGATAGATTTTGCTGCAAAGTCTGAACCTCGCTCCTATTTAGAGTATCAAACAAAATAATTATAAAACTTGGTCATAATATCCAAGGTAGTACAGCCTGACTTTATTTTAGTTACACACCACATCTTTGGATATCGGCACTTTCCTCATCAAATTGAAACAAGACATTTTGATTGTTAGAACAAATGAAATATAAACAATTAGATGCGCTTCCTAAGTTAAGCTTACACATAAATTATTACTGTATTAATGCTTGGCAAGTATTTTCAGTTTGGATCAATGCTATTGGATTGTTGTTGAATCAGTCAGATCAATGTTTTGTTACAGCCCTAGTAACCAACAGTATTTATGAATTGCTTTAATTTATTTAAAGATTGATTAAAAAATTGCTTGTACTGAAGTTGGCCATCATAGTTAGCAAAAAATTATTTGCTCTTTTTAGAAAAACATCCATCCATTTTCTATACTTCCATCCATCCATTTTCTATACTGCTTATTCCAATTCAGGCTTGCGGGGGTGGAGCCTATCCTAGCAGTTACTAGATGAGAGGCAGGGGACACCCTGGATAGTCTGCCAGTCTATCGTAGGGCCAACACAGCCAGAATATCACACACTTATTCCTTGGGAGAATGTAGAGAGGTCAATTTACCCTACATGCGTGTCTTTGGACAGTGGCAGGAGGCCAGGGTACTGGAAAGAAACCCACACATGTAAACTCTCCCCAGCTGAGTCTCTAACTAGTGACCTTCATGCTGTAAGGTAGTCGTGCTAACTACCACTCCATCATACAGCCTTAATGACATGGCTTCTCACTGACCTTAAACAGACTGTTGTATCTGTTTCACACTACCAGCCTAGATTTGGTGGACTTTGCCCATGTTATATCTGAAGTAAGCATTAGCATTATGTCATAAGCATTATCCCAATCTGTCAACACTTGTGCAACATTAGGGTGTCTGCTGAATACTTTCTTGGAATCCAGCATTTTTTTACTTGGCAAAGCAGGTTTTGTCTCTGAGCAGGATGTCTGCACTCGGAGGTCATTATGAAGTAATGACTAAATGGTTTGTTTCTTCTCAAAGTTCTTTTTCTGTCTCTGACGCATGCCTTGAATTGCCATTAGATTAACACAAGTCGGCTGATAAAGAAGCCCAGCAGCATTCCTCCTTGACATACCGATGTGTTGAACCAGATTAGCTCCTGCCTTCACACCTACTTCATTCCATACTCATCAAGTCTGACTGCTATGAATACCTTCATTGTATAAGAATGAGTACATGCTTGCATCTCACTATCATTGTTTTTAACCCTTAGTTCAACTTGATGTGACCATATGAACTTGTCTCTGTTAATGTCTCCTGAGACTCAAACCTCTTGTAATTTTAAGTGCACGGAGTTGAGACGGCATATCCCACCACTTTATAATGCCTAGACGAGCTACCCTACTGACTTTAGTCAGTGAGGCCTGGTACACACATAAGGATTTTGTTAGAATTTTTTTTTATCTGTTCGAGACCTCACACGTGAAGATAAAATGTCGGGATTTAAACAGTTTTCATCATACTGTGTGTGGTGTGCTACGATAGTCTAATCACAGAACAACACACATAACAATGCTGTCCTGCAAGTGATCTACAACCTAGTCCTCCGGGCAGGACTTCTCACGTGACCAAACGTCATCTAACAAAAACGTAGAAGAAGAACCATAGCAACAACCGGCAACAAAAACAAAGAAGAAGAACCATAGTAACAACCGGAAAACACAGCATGGAAGGGGATATATAGGACAAGGAAATGATGGTTGTCTTGGGACTATTGCTAACGGAAAAAGCCAGAACTGAACAAAATAACAGACTGGAGACAGCGTGAACACAGACTTTATATCCTTCCTTGTTCCCCAACCAGTTCGCTCTCTGATTGGCTACTTTCTGGCCCACGTTATCATCCACACAGTCACAATTCATGAGTCGTCGGCTTTCCTCACACATATGAAGATATCGGGTCGTAAATATTGAACATGTTTAATATTTCCGATTCTCTGTTACGACCTGTTCCGGAAGCGGTTATCAGGACAAATCTGCTCGTAACACACCTCAGACCAAATGATAATTGTACAGGGAAATTGTATAAGACTCATGATAATCGGGCGTTTGCCGTCCTTGGCAAACTCGGGAGGCAAAATCGGGACAAAAGCAGCCCAAAAATCCTTGTGTGTGCCAAGCCTAAGTCAAGTTTAACAGATTTCACAATGAACCTAACAATATCTGGAGAAACAAATCTGAACAAAGCCATGTTTCCATTTAACCATGAATTCTGAATTCAATTCAAAGCAAAGCTTTGAACTGTTTCTAAATATAGAAAGAGAATAAGTCATGTTTCCATTATCTGGTTTGCAGTAACTAACCCAGCCTATGCTGTGTCATCGGGTGAAGGATTAGTTACACGTGTCTGTAATAAACAAAGCAGTAGATACAGTAACTTAAATTGTGAAGAAAACCTTAAATCAAAATTACACTTTGAAAAATTTTAGAAAATGAAAAAACGGACCTCTGCCCTTTTTTTTTAGGCACGAGCATGTGATGGTAGTATTATTTTATTTTTGTATTTTTTTAATTCTTTTTTTTAGCTGGAACAGATATATTTACATTAAATCAGTTACTTCAGCATCTAGAAATTGATTAATAAAAAAAAAGTGATAATGACAGACATGAAAAAATGGCAACACAGAAAATTTAGAAAATGATGAAATGATAAAAACATGTCAGAAATATAAACAAAAGACACTGAGAACATCCTAAAAGCAAGAAAAACAGAAGATTAGTGAATGAGATCACAACTTTTAAAAAGATTTCATTTTTAGTGCAGAAGTTGTCAACATTTCACACCCTGATGGGGAGCTGGCTCCCCAAAGCTAAAAGCTCTGCCCCCCGTTTTGGACCTGGAAACTTCAAATAATGAGCAGCCACAACTTTGGAGGGAAGTGCTGTTGTCGGTTGATGAGGAATGATTAAAATTTTCAGATAAGAAGGGGCTTAAACATATTGTGGACTTGTGGATGATTAAAAAAAAAAGGTAAATTTGATTAAAAATTCTACAAAGAATCAGTGTAGAAAGTTACAACAGACTAAATGTGGACGACTCAGCATTTTGGATTAACTGAAAGATTTTCAGTAAATTATAGTGATACCTGACATTACCGTAATCCAGCCTGGGTGTAATAAATACACGGGGGAGGTTTTTAAGTGTCATTTTGGAAAGAAGTGGTATTGATTTAAAAAATGTTCTGTAGTTCAAAGACAGCCACTCCAGGGACCCGTTTTGATTTGTGAATTATTAAACAAATACAGAATGAAAATGACTCACTGTTACTTCAGATTAACACGGGGGCTTAAGGTAAAGCCATCCAAAATATAGCATCAGAAACGTTCAGCTGTGTGACATAAACAGAACAGTGGAAATTTATGTTATGTTTTCTGGTGATGTTTCTCATTACAGTAAAAAATCTGGCTTTATTTTATTATTATTCGTTTACTTTGCTTTTAGAATAAAAAAATATTGTTTTCCACTGTATAGCCTTTAATGCTGTTGAGGTCACCAGTGAGTGCTCTTTAACTAAAATAAAACTGAGACAAAAGTTCCTTAAATCTCTCATTTCAGGCTGACACAAAACAATTTAAAGGAGTGACTTTAAATCTTTCTTGTTGCTTTCCACCAGACAACCCCTTTGCAACTGGAGGAAGATGGGCTGTCCCACTGTGCTTTTGTTTTTAATGAGAAGAAAACTTCAGTCACTTTAGCTCCTCTGTCTTCATTGGTCCCCATTGTGTCACATGAAGCCCCTCAAGGCCTTATCTGATTGGTCCTTCAGACCACTGTGAGGACTTGTCAGCCAATCAGCATCTGTCTGGGTAAGTACCTCTTCCTCTTCCAAACAGCTGCTGCAGTCAGTAAGTCAGCAGCATGTGAATGTGTGTGGCCACCCTCCCCTCTTTTTCTTCCCTCCCATCTACTCCCATCCCCCATTTCCTCACACACTCGCATTTACTCGCACACACTCTTAAATCTACCCTCATACACTCCTGCCACGAGTCCCAGCGGCAGCCTCCTGTGTGTGAGTCACTGGAGAAAGTTCCACCAGTGTGTTTGTGTTTTCCATGCAGCAGTGTCTCCTCTGCAGCAGATTCTGCTTCAGTTCACTCAGCCCAGCAGATAAAGAGGGGAGATCAATGTTCACCGCAGCTGAATCAGGGCTTTTGCAGAAGGTAATAACACCCTCATCACCTATAAATACTGTTAATGGTTCTCTGTCAGTCACACACCGTTCTATTGTCAGGATAATTGGTGTCTTTGCTTGTGTTTTGGTGCAGTTAGTGACCAACAGATGTTTTACCCTTCAGCTCTGATTACTTACTCCAAACTGGGGTATTTTTAGTTTATCTTGTATTTTCTGTTTTAAGACATGCTTGTTTGTGATTTTTAATACTTTTTAGAAACTTCTACTGGCAGCACCACTTGAACATCTCATGGTAGATGATAATCTTTACAATCAGCTTAAGTTTTTTTTCAGCATTAAATTCTGTTTGAGCTCTACAGTCCATCATAACAACCATAGTGAAAACCAAACTTTACAAATATTTTACAAAGCAGTTTGATTGAGGTCACAGTGATTTCTATCATTAGTAAGAAGAATGAGATTTAGCTTCTAGCTCAAGTTGTAACTCTCAGTAATCCTGATCTGTAGGTCACCATATGCTGAGAAACCCCCTAAACCTTTTTTTTTAGAGGGAAGGGTTAGGATTAATTTAAATAAATGACAACACCCACACTAACCTGTTTTCATTCAGGCAGATGGTGTGTGTCCTTTCATGGCTGTTAAGATGACGTCAAATTATGACGACTAAAACAAAGGTACTAAGGAACAACTCATAGCTTTCCAGCACTCATCCTGTTAGGTAGTTCAAAACCAAACTTTTAAATTTGATGTTAAAATGATGGTCTGAGTAAAATCATAATGCCGATGATGTTGCTGGAGGTTGAATCACTCCTGCATGTATGTGCGTAGCTAGACTCAAACAGGCCTTACCACTGCTCACAAGGTTTACAGTTCCATCTTTTTGAATGAACTAAAAGCACTCTGTGGCTGTGCATCATCCAGCCCTGGCTGAATCCGATGCTTCACATTTAAAGGACATCAGACTTGCAAAAAGCAGAAAGAGCTGGAGTTCACTTATAAATTTTCAGCTTTATTGTGCAAACTTCAAAGAGACTAACATTTCTACACCATCTGTGACGAAGATGGTGTAGAAACGTTAGTCTCAACACCATCTGAAGTAAAATCCTGGTGTGAAAAGGAAGTAAATATATTAAAGGTTACTTCTTTCTGACAAAGCTTAAGGCAGAGGATGTTTGTTGTTACCTTATCATGATTCGACTGACAACTGCAGTTTTCCTTTAATATTTTATGAAAGAACACAAAATGAAACTTTTTAGAGCAACTGTGATGTACAAAAATTTGTATTATGTCTGTAGAAATACTTAAAAGTTCTGCTTTCATGTGGTTATCAAAACAGTCTTTAAATGAGCTCATGTGAAAAACTAGGGAGCACTGTTGGAAGTACAGCATTTTAATCTGCACATACATAAAACACACATACATAAAACACAACTTAATTTTTAACTTTTATAGGATCATTTGAATGGTTGGAATTCATATTCAAGTCAAATAGACTGAAAACAAGTTGTGTGTACTTATGCAGCATGTTACGGTTTAGGGTGAGAATTTACTTATACAACAGTTCAACATTTCTTTAGGGAGTTGTATAAACTCAACGTGACCCTGGAACAGAACAGAACTGTGGGAAAATAATGTTAATGCGCAAAGTAATGTATTATAAAGATGTTATTGTGGTATCAGGATTATGATTCATGGAAGAAAATCTAGCTTCACCTCAATGTTAAATGTTGTCATGAGTAACTCCTCACACAGAGGTTATAATTTAATCACTAAGTCAAAGATGAAATGGTCAGCAATGTCCAACCCGTAAAGCCACAGAAGGCTGTTGAGCTGAACCATGTCATGCCTAATTGTCACAGCAGTGGCAGCGTTTGTTACCCCGCAAGCAACTTGCCAGCCTCCTGGTGGGCTAACATGTGGCGCTTCAGTTCAAAGCATCCATGACATTACCTCCACCCCTCTGTGTGTGTGTGTGTGTGTGTGTGTGTAAAGCAAGCAATAAACAAGCCATCTTATTTCATTACTATAGTGGTGTGTGAATAACAGCAGTTACATGATAACTGTATTTATCAATGAATGAATAACTCGTCATCGTACCTGCAGTAGATGTATGACAAATGTTTATGTAATAATGAAGTCCTGCACAGCATGGCAGTTCTCTGTCGTCATGTCTACAACGTACGTGTAACAGCTGCATTATATTTTAGTTTAATCTGCAGCTTTTGACATGTGCTGTTGAGACAGTACAGCTGTGAAAACAGAAGAGATGCTGACAGACAAGACCAGCTCATGCAGCCATACAGATTCTTTTTTCTTTGTGTTTCTTTCACAAAGCGAAGCCAAGAAACGGGTTTTCTAATGGACCAAGTCCTCCAACTGCAGTTTTAGAACATCCAAAATGATAAAAAACAAAACACTTTCTCGATAAAGTTTTATAACCCTTTCCACTGTTTCTAGTAGGAGCTCCATGAAGCCATGTTTTCTGCCAGCCAGTCAGCTGGTCTCTTTTAACTGTAGACTTGTATGCACATCAAGAGTTGTGCACACTTTTTAATAGTGTTTTTCTTTGACAGTGATCACCATCATGGAGGTTCCCAGGAGACCCCAGCCCTCTTCCTTCACCCTGCCTCTTCCTAAACCAGCTTCCCTATGTTCATCAGGAGCAGCAGAAAAGTTTGCTAAGAAAAGTTCAGTGACTGAAAAGCTCCAGAAGAGATCTGGAACCACGGAGGAAGAGGACCAAGCTGGAGACGAGAAATTCAGCTCAGAGAAGGAAATGATGCAGGAGTCTGTGTTTGTGAAATCTCCAGCTGATTTCTCAGAAGGTGAAGATACTGATTCTCAAATACATGTAAGACTCTCCTCACATGATAGTTTCTCAGAGGAGAGCTCAATATCAGAGGAGAGGTTGGCAGAGGAAGCACAAGAGGCCAAAAAGAAGTGTGAGGAGGAGGAAGCAGCAGCTAGAGAGAGGGCTGCTCAGAGACAGCAGATGGCTATAGAAGAGCTGGTCCAGTCGGAGAGGAACTACCTTCAGATGCTGCAAGTCAGCACCGTGACGATCAGGAGCAACCTGCAGAAACTACAGGTATGAATGACTGGTGGGTTGTTGTTGATGGCTAGCACACTCAAAAAGGAGGTAGAGAAATCGTTTCTCCTCTTGCTAAAATGGGTGTTAAACAGCAACAGGTGTCTTTCAGGCCTGTTGTGTTCATCAAGGCAAGGCAGTTTATTTGTATAGCACATTTCATGTACAGGACTACTCGAAGTGCTTTACATAAAACATTAAAAGCGTTACAGATATTAAGAAATAGTAAAACGCAGAAATAAATGGCAAGAATCACCATAAAATTATAAATAACATTAAATGATTAAAAGCAAGATAAGTTAAAAAGTTACTTGAGTTTGAGTCTCATTTAATGAATGAACGATAAAAAACAGATCTGACATCTGGTTGTAGATCTTCTAACACCTTTTCTGGTGTCATGTGACTGAAGGGCTGTAACTTTAACATCACAGCCCAAATAACATTTTCTTTTCAGTATACAGCAATTATTATTCTCTGGTTTAGAGAGGTGCTTTCTACAGAGTCAGCAAGGTGCAGTGATGAGTGTGTGAGCTTGTGTGTTTGTTCCAAATGCAGCATGATGATTTGCCGAATTAATTCTGTTTAAGTAAGGAAGGATGAAGAGGTCTGCATATAAATACCATCACCAGTCTAACACAGAGAAGAGTACATTTAATTTCCCTGACTGCATATAGATAGTGCTTTTAAAAAAAAATCTTAACCTTTAAACATTAGAAGTTAATTTGTCATGAGGCCGTCTAGAAATTCAAGAAATTTAGCGGAAGAGACCATATCTGTTTATGTTTCGTCTAGTGTCAAAACTGAAGAATCAGGGGAAAATAAGTGAAGGTCATGAACATATTTTTCAATCTGGGAATAATTTAAAAATTTGTCTAGACTATCCTCTTTCTGAACTCCTACTGACTACATTAAAAAGCCAAAACAGTGGAAGCTGTTCCGGAGCCGTTAGAGACATTATTCAGGAGAGGTTTTGTAATGTGTGAATGATATGAATTTCACATGTGTCTGTGAGAAGGTTATTCTGAATAATGTCTCAAACGGCCCCTCATAGTTCCCTGCTCTAGATTCACATGAACAGGTAGAGAGTGCCCTCAGTGTTTCTGAGCCTGCTTTATTACACTGTGGTTCATTGTTTTCAACCATTTTATGAGCTAATGCCTGGTCTGCCCATAACATCTGCAAACAGGGGCTTGCACAGCATCACTGTATACATTGCACAGTCTCAGAGGGCAAATAAATGGGACTGTCTGGTAGGGCTGCACAATGCATCGAAAATTTACCTTCATCGCAATACTAGCCTTTGCAATATACATATCGCAACAACTGTCTAAACTGCAATAAGTC
>JBAMHW010000007.1:8792385-8808738 GCA_037177495.1 Rhadinocentrus ornatus | reverse complement strand
CATACAGTCACTCACAAATACACATGTAGACAAACAAAAACAGAAATTGATATAAAGTCACACACAATCATTTGTTCTTGCAGCTTTGTCCAGCTTTCCCATGTCCCATCTGTGCTATAAGTAAACCCATCCCTGCTTTCATCTTTATCTCTCTCAGCATCTTTGACGTACTTTAGAGGTGCAGACTCTTTTTGAGCATGTCTGCATGTATAAAATATAGAAAAGGTCTTTGCATGCTTTATTTGGAGGTGTGTTTGGTAATCAAAGGGATCTTTACTTGCTGCTCACTGCAACCAACTTCTTAATATCATTAAATGATTTTTTAAACATCACAGCATACCCAAATTTTTGTCATGGTCTATAGCAGGGGGGGCCAAAGTCGATCCTCGAGGGCCGCAGGTTTTGGATGTTTCCTGCTGCAGAAACCTGAATCAGATTAATGGGTCAACATGATTGGGCAGAACTCTACAAGAAGCTGTTTTATTTTACGGGTTTATCCCTTTCTTTATTTCTGTTGTGTTCACTTCCTGGTCATCACAGCTGGTTTCTTTTGCTTATTGTCTGTTTATTTTGTAATTAGTGACCTGGGTATATAGACTCTTGGTTTTCTGTTGACTCTTGTTGGATCATTTTCATGTCATCCCCTGTTCTCAGTGCTTCTGTTGTGTTGTGTGGCTGTCTCTGATTTGATTGACATCATTCATTTGGCATGCCTAAGTATACCTCCATATAGGCAGCACTTATTTTTTTCTAATGAAAAATGGTGTACAAATACAGACTGATATGATTTTTACATGGGACTTGTGCAAATTCATAAATAATGGGCTTTGGCAGTATGTTTTAAATTTCTTTGAGGTTCACGGGTGTGTGAGGGAAGAGGGTACATTTGGAAAACAGGGCAGGGAGCGTGTTACTGGTTATGAGTTATGAATGCCAATAATAGGGATACCCTCCCCATGACACACTCATTCTATAGTTAAGTCTTTCCTTCTAAATGATTAACTTGACAAACAGAATCAGGTGGACTGCGTCAGACGTCTCTCAATTGTTTTGAGAGTCAGTGATCACATGACCAAACGGCGCTTCAGCACAGAGGTTTGATACGTTTGCTTCAGAACTACGCCACGTGTCGGAGCCTCGAGTTTTAAAAGACCATCACTAATATTTAAATCCGTTTCCTCAACATGGACTTAGTAATGATTGTGGCTGACAATGCTCATCCATTTTATGAGCACAGTGATCAAGTTCATCCTACACTGACATTATAAATCATGAATGTTGGGCAAATAAGTAGAATCATGTTTATCCATTTTAAACCATTTACTGAAAGAAAAGCTGACAACAGTGGTGGGTATAACAAAACATTAAAATGTCCATATCTTAATAACTTGTCATGTGTTATGTGTTGTCTTGGTCTGATGATGTCTAATGTGAAGACTATGATTAGACGATCGTTTAGATACAACCAAAACATTTAGTGGTCCATATATGATTCAAACACTACTTTTGTTACGTGTTCTCCTTTAGAGAACACCACATTGTGGAATAAATACTTAAACATCAAACAGTTGTGGATGTGCATTTTAAAGTTTATCCGAAAGTCAAATAAATTATATAATAATAACGAGTTTGTGGTGCAGTTTATATTTAGACAACAGACCCTCATGCTCTCACATGTATCAGGTGACTGTTGTCATTAGATCTAAAGTGTTCCGATGAAACACTTATATACACACCCACACACACCCACACACACGCACACACACTTGCACACACACAGCCTGATCTCGTATTACAGCCTGAACTGTCAGTCTTTATTAGCTGTCTCTGTGTGTTACATTACAGAACCTAGGCACAGCTGAGCAGCTTCTCAGTTAAAATATGGAAGAATCTAAAAATAGTCTCCAAGTTTAAAGCTGTTATGTTATTTGATATTACTGAATTAAAATTTGGTGACTCATGTTGTCTGCAGCTGCTGCTTCTTTTTTCTGGAGCGTAAAATCTATTTTGACATTGACCTCAAATGATTTTCTTTTTCATACAGAAGCAAAACAATCTAATTAAAAGAGTACATTTATTTATTTATTTAATAGCATATCTTGACAATATTTACAGTGCTCTGTGTATGTGAATCGGTAAAAAAAACCGATAACCAAAGGAAGACTGAGTAAGAGATACGAAAAGAAAGAAATTACAGAATCTGCCAAATTTCAAGTGTTGACATTATGCATAGTTGTACTGAGTTGAGTATGTTTAAGTATAAATAGTAAGCATAAATAAATGATTTAAGTTTATTATTATTTATTTATAATAAACTAAATACTAATAATATTAATGATAATGTCAGTAGTAACAATATCTTGAACTGAAAAATACAAAACTGAGAGGCTGAGGAAAAACTCACATTGATATTTATAATAGATCTGTTTGGTTTTAATTACCAATCGTCAGTGGTTTTACTTGACCTAATAACTTTAGTGACATTTTAGGTAAAAAAATCTGATTAACTAACCAACAAAAAAGCATTTTCTACAAGGCAGTGTCCTTTATAACGTCTACACTTGTCACATTGTTATGCTACTGCATCATTTTACCCACAGACTGTATGCAATTAAAAAAAATGAAGCAACTTCTGTGATTGCAAAGTGCTTTGCACTGTACTCAACAGAACACCCAGAGTTTACATTTGGAACTGACATGCTGATTGGATCATGACTGGACAACAATACAGGTGTTGAATACAGGTGTGAACGCACTTTGAACGGATTGAAAACGCATATACAGCTAATCCTACCACTCAGGCCACAGCAATAGGTGACCAGAAGACATGTATCTATATCTGTTTAGCAGTCTGAGTGTGAACTTGTGTTTGGCCACACTGAGGGACCACCTGCGGACCGGATGTTACTCCACACCACCAGCGGAGTTACCACCAGGATATTTTCTGGAAAAATGCATTCTGTAAAACTCACAGCTGTTTTGTCCACTGCAGTGACAGAACACAGCTCCAGATGTGTCCACATTTACAGCTGTTCACTGTGTTTAAAGCTGTAGAAGGGCTTACGCTTGCTTTCTGTGCTGGAATCAAAGTGTTCCCCCAGTTTTTTGCTTCATGAAACTTGGGACAGGCTTCAGTACTGCAGCCCTGTGCAGGATAAATCAGGTACAGAGAAATGATTTACAGAAAATTTGATTTTGTAAATGCAAAATCTTATTAAAGACTGTAACTCTGTCAATGTCTAATTCACTACATTATAACACATTGCAATTAGCTATTTTGCAGACTCTCTTATCCAGTGCAATCTACACGTGAAGAGAGGTTTTGAACATACAAAATTGGTGAAGTGGTCTTGGATGATTTGTTATCTGTGACACGTGAAGTTGTGCAGCCAGCCAACAAAACAATAACTACAGGTTGTGACCTCCTTGTTGCTACCCGTTTCATCCCCGTCTTTCTTCTTTCTTTCCTAGGAAGCTAAATCTCACCGTGACCTTGCTCTGCTTGATTCACCCCCGAGCTTCTCCTGGCTCAGCTGTAAAACACTGAAATAAAAGAATGAGTGGCCATTTGTCATAGAGAGAAGAAGGTAATGCAAAGATGCAGTGAAACAGGTAAAGAAAAGAACATGAGGGGGAAACCGAGCAAAAGAAAAGTAGAGACAAAGCAGAACGGATGGAAGCAAATGACGAAGGAACGAGAATTAAAAGAAAGAAGGGAAGGAGGAAGATTTGATTACAGGGTGCGATGCAAAAGGAGAAGAAAGGACTGAGAGGTTGAAGATAAAGAAGACCACAAAGGAGAAAGAAAAGGTTCCATTATAACTAAGCCCATAAAGACAAAGTCAATGTAAAGATGAAAGTGGACAGAAGACAGGAGAAAAGAAGTAGAAGAAAAGAAAGGAAGCTGACAGATGTTTAACCTACAGAGGAGGACAAATCATTTAAAGCCATATAAAATGCATAAAACAAGCACCTGCTACAGCATTTTTGATTTGTTTACACGAGAAGAGACTCTTAAAAATGAAGCCAAAAACAAACATGGCTCCTCAGAAATGCTGCCTCATCCTGAAGTTTAGTTGGGTCTTGACTTTATAGTTTTAGTTTTTATTTCTCTTCATATTGAAAAACAAGGAACTAAGGAAACTATCTAAAAGGTTTTACCATCCTAACCTGCACTAAGCTTATTTATGTTCCAGATACTTTCAGAGGGTGGCAGGTCTATTCCACAATCAGACCAGTTTAGTACCCACAATTCTTTACAACAGAATAATGCTGTCTTCAGAATGTGGTTTGGCACTGTCTTGCTGAAATAGGAAAGATCTTTTCTACAAACAATTCCATCTGGAGAGTAGATTATGTTACTCTAAAATCTGTATTAATCTGTCAGAATGAATGGTTCCTTCTCAGATGTCCAAGTTTTCATGCCGTGTGCATGAATGCAACCACATCACATATGCTGTTTTGCTTATATGCTGATAAGTTGGATGGTTGCTTACCTATTAAGCCTGAAGGATAGACAAGACTGTTCTGTTTATCCCTACATGGAGACTAATTCACAGCAACATAAAACACAATTATTTCATTCATTAAATAAATGAATAGATAAATAAAATAAAAATTAGTTTAGCTAAAATGAGCTCAGTTAAAAATGATGACTCTTGATCAACAGTTACACACACCAAAACACACAGTTGCAGTTTCAGGACAGTTACTAAAATATCTCACTTTCTGTTTTACCATAATGATCTGCATACATCTGCCAAAACAAGCCGACAATTTGCACAGGTGAAACTCTCATCTATGCTTAGAAATTGTAAAATTGCTACATTTTCAAGATGGGAAAACTGCGATGTGCCTTAATTTTTTATTGGTTACACTTCTCAGGAGCAAAACTGTCATAAATATGGTAAAATGGCTTTTTATTTATAAAGCGCTTTACATTATACATCACACTTACGCACTGATGGCAGAAGCTGCCGTGCAAGGCGCTCAACTACGACCCATCAGGAGCACTTTGGGCTTTGGTGTCTTGCTCAGGGACACCTCGACATGAACTCGACAGGCCGAGGATCAAACCGCCAACCCTCAGGCTACAAGACAACCACTCTACCCACTGAGCCACGCTGCCCAAATATGATATTGCATGATATTTATAAGAAGATAAAACAGTATGAACAGAATGAATTAATTATATCAAAGAACAAAGTAAGAGTTAGAGCTCCATCCATCCCAAACTGTCTGACTTTCACTTTTAGATTTTACTGTCAGTCTTAGTTGGTCATGATCCATGATGATATATCAATAAAAATATGGCTATCTAGGAGGGTAGAAGGTACATATAAATATAGTTTCAGGAGCAACAGGTCTCACAAATGTTTGTTTTTTTTTAAACTGCATTGCATAAATAAAATCAAATGTTTAAAAAAAGTCCTGGATTATGAGCTTCATTACTGAATAGTATTATTTTGTGTTTCACCTTATTTTTTATTTGATTTTTTTTCTCCTTAGAAAATTAATTAAAAAATAAATAAATTTTTGTGGCGGATGCATTTGTATGATTTTTATGTAGTTTTTATGTTAAAGGCTGGTCTACAAAGCAAACAAAAATTATTTTTTTCACTGACAGAAAAAACATGCATGCAATAAGCACTTTTCACACATGCACTTACACGTGTGTGTGTGTGCATGCATGCACCCAGTGTCAGCTGATTAGACAGATAGATGGTGACAGGGCTGCATTGCGCTGGATTAACACACTAAATGTTCCAAATGCCAAACTGCATCACTACAGTCATGAACCCCCGTCCCCTCCTTGTCCTCTGCTCTGTTAACCACAGCTAGCTGTCCAATCATCCAGCCATTGGGTCAACCAGTCGGTCACCCAGCGAACTATTGCAAACATTAGACTGATGGCCTAACCTGCCAAGTTCTGTGCTTAAAGCAAGGGTATGGTAGCCTACCTGCCAGCCATCCATTGGATAACCAGCCACTACCTAACAAAATCAAGCTCTTCAGTGAGTAAGTCACCATATTTTACCCCCAGAGTCAAGAAACAAGTGACCCTGGACCCTTGCAGTACATAGATATGGATATTTGCCATCTCAATATGGCGATGTGTGCCTATGTCAAAGAATAACCAGTCACACATAAGTAATAACAATAATAATATTAATTAACAGTTCACTGTCAAACACAGAAAGTCTGTTTTTAGTAAGGAACAAAACACATGGACACCCAACTAAAAACTGTCCCATTCTGCTAAAAAAAGATAAAAGCTTGATTAACTAGGCACCTGCAGCTTTCTATTATCCAAACTCCACATTTGCAGTCATTTGACACGTTATTCAAAATGTGTTTACTTAATTACAGTAATAATGAAAAAAGTTAGTTGACAATCTGGTCATTCAAGTTGCAGCAAAGAGAAGCAAAGCCTGAGTGCATCCGTTGTTTAAAACATGGAGATTTCTGTTTACAATGCTTAACATCAGAGAGGATCGCAGCCCCTTCTCTGCATTCACCTATGCTTGTAGAGCACAGGCCAGCTTATGTATGCATGTCAAAGTGTAGTGAGGAAAGAAACTAGGAGCACAGGGTGGACCAAACAATTGTGGCATTCTACATACCTGCCCAGCCTCCTTCTACATTGTGTGGTGTTTTATTTTGGCTTTGTTTACAGGTCAGTCATGGTCTTGGGCAGTGCTTAATTTGTAAAGCGGGAGGTCCTGGAACGCAGAGGGGGGGTGGTTACGGCGACTCAAAAGGGGGGCTCGAAGTAACGGAACACACACACACACACAGACACACGCACACACACACAAACACGGCCAAGGTATTAACCTCTTTAAGTAAATCCAAACATCACTGTTTGCATAACAGGGCAATATTTATTTTAATTTCCGAACGCTGACCTGACAAAAACGAAAAACAAGCAAACATGACCACCACGCCAGCGCTTACTGGGTGTGAAATGTAAAAGATAAAACAAAATATAAACTAGGCTGAAACCGTAAAATTTCTTTTATAAACAGCAATAGCAATAGTATTCTTCGGACTATAAAGGTTTTTCCACCTGAGTGAAGCTAACTGCAATCTCATAATCACTGATGCCAGTGTAACCTGATCCTCTCCCTGCCTCCGTTTCTGTAGCCCAAAATTCACCTTAGAATACCTCTAAATTATGCAAACACAAGATTTTTTGTGTAACGTGAACAGGGAATATACAGTAACAAAACAGAAAACTATTCTAAACACGAAATCAACATTTATATATTTAGGCAATTTTTTTCATAGTGATACAGCGGGTGCCAGATCCAATAAAATAGGTTCCGGATCCAAAGTCGGAGGTGCCGGCTCAAATTAAGCCCTTGTCTTGGGGCTTCCAGTGATGTTTTTGCCAATGCAACTTTGTCTTTCTTTTATTACTTAACAGCCTATTAGTGTCTGGAGAAATATTTTTATGACTATGCATTTCTTGGATTGAGCACCAAGGTCAGACAGGAGGAACACCCTCTTCCTGCCTCAGCATCTATTGTTAGGCTGCCTATCAACTGGACATGAAACCCTAAACCGCCTGAGTGTAGTCGCTAAGTGCTATAAGTTCAGTCCTTGGCTCTGAATAGTGAAGTGTTATCTTGCACTTTTCACACGGAGAAAGCTGCCTTAGAGGAGCAGCAAAGGAGGGCAAAGATGTGACAGAGCATACCCTGAGGAAAATGCTAAGAAAAAAGAGAAGACTGTCAAAATAGATAAAGGAAACTGCCCTGCAGCAGCATATGCTATATGTTTAGGACACCCTTTGGATCCAGTAGAAAAAAAACAACATTTCTTCTTCATAAAACTCTCACAAAATGTATCAGGATGTGACTAAATCTACAGAAATTCAATTTTAAACTTTTGTGTTCACTGCAATGAATGGAGCTTTTATTCCCAGTGTTGTAAGGCTTAAGACCATCAATTTAGAACCAAACAAATTTACAGATTTTAGAATTCCATTTAAGATCTCAGCAATAAAAATGAAAGATATTTACCTGGTATCCATCCATCGATCCATCCATCCATCCATCCACTACTGCTTACCTGAGGTTGGGTTGCGGGGGCAGCAGCCAGGGAAGCCCAGACTTCTTTGGTCACTTTTTCCAGTTGCCTGCAATCTCTGCAGACATCCCACTGATTCACCTGTCAATCTTCTATTCCATTCCACTTGGGGTAAAATCGTATTCCTTACCCGGAGAGGATACTCCACCCTTATCCAGCTAAGGACTACAGTCTCAGATTTGGAGGTGCTGATCTTTATCCTAGCTACTTCCCACTCTGGTAAGAACTGTTCTAGTGAGAGTTTAAGATCACAACCTATCTTGCAGTCTTGAAAATACACTCACCGGCCACTTTGTAGGGCACAATTACGTCAGCTTTGTAAGGTTCAGTTGCTTGTTAACAAGATGTAATGGAAATGAGTCTCTATTACAGTTCCACATTCAGATGGTAGGATCAGAATTTGGTGGAAACATGATGAAAGTATGGATCCATCCTGCCCTGTACTAATAGTTCAGGATGATGGTAGTGTAATAATGTGAGGGATATTTTCTTGGCCCAGTCTGTGCTGTATCTTCTGAACTTGTATTCTTTATTAAGACTGTTGTAAGACTGAGACGCTCTGTCAGCAGTGACGGTCACCAGACCCGGATTCACCACCATACCAGCACTTTTCCACACAACCACAACTCAGCAAAACAACACAATAATAAAATATTCCACTTATTCTGTTTGTTTTTATGGAAAGCAATGGTTTATATTTAGCAAAAAAAAAAGTTTCCATCCCTGATGGCTCAGAGATTTATTTTCAACCTTTAAACATGAGAGTTTAGACTTCAGGACTTCCTCCCTCTCTCACACTCTGCCATCTTAATTTCCATTTGTGGAATGTATTTATTGGCTGTGATGGTGTTGAAGGTGTAAAGTCTTTTCGTAACGTGACGGTAATCCCTGACGTGGATCTCAACATATGTAAGTATCAGGCTGTGTGACACAGTGGGGATCACATGATCCTGTTGGCTGCCAGACAAAATGGTCTCACACACTAGTAAAAAAATTTCTTAACACAGTAGAGCACATGGTAGCATGAAGTTTTCTAAGCAATAAGCAAACATTGTATTTTTGCTTCCATCAACAAATGCCAACAGCATAAAACCAGAACTCACGGTAAGGAACTGATGACCATTATCCCATCTTTTTATGTTTGAGTCCAAATTACTGTACACATGACAAATTAAAAGTCAAGACATTTCTTAAATATCATGTTCACACACATTTAGATAAACAGGGTAGAACCATAAATATACACTTACCAGGCACTATTTTATGTAGGTATTAGGAAGATCTAATAAAGTACCTGGAGTACAGTGAAGTCATTTCCAGTGGAGATGAGCTTTGTGAAATGGTGCATTATCCTAATTTCCTTATTTATGATATAATACTGTGGTAGTTTTTTTTGTTTTTGTAAATACTGATGTGATTTAGATAGCCTAAACAACTTGTATTTTCACATTTCAATTCCGTCCTTTTTTAAAACGTTTTTTTATTTCCTTTTTTTCTCCTCCTCTATCTCCCTGTCAGGTTCAGCACTGACATATCAAGACTGAAGAAAATAAGATTATAATAAAAATATTTTAAACATCAAGGGCAGCCATTCATGTCACATGTCTCCCTTGGAAGAGCAAATCTGTCCGGCAACATATGGCACACAGACCATCGTTCTGTATGTTAAGACGCTGGACAGGACAGGGTAAAAAAAAAAAAAGAAAAAGAAAAAAGATGGTATTCTGCATACCTTAACTGGACCCAGTGTTTACTAGAGTTACTGTTGCCTTTCTATCATCATCTGACCACAACAAGATATTTTTGTCTAGATAACTACTGCTCACTGGATATTTTCTCTTTTTCAGACCATTTTTTGTAAACCATAGAAAAGGTTGTCTGGTAAAATACCAGTAGAACAGCACTTTCTGAGCTGAACAGACCATTAAGACAGTGGTACTCAGCTGGAAAAAGGTGGAGTATCCTCTCTGGGTCGAGAATGAGATCCTGCCCCAAGTGGGAACAGAAGATTAATAGGTGAATCAGTGTGATGTCTGCAGTGATGCAGGGAGCTGGAACAAGTGACCTAGGAAAGAGAAGAGCTTCCCCCGCAGCCCAGTCTCGGATAAGTGGAGTATGATATTAACAACCATGCCACATTTAAAACCACCTAAATCCCCTTTATTCCTAATTTTTGCGCTCAGTTTGAACTTCAGCAAGTCATCTTGAGCATGTCTACATGACTAAACATGTTGAGTTGCTGTCATGTCATTGGCTAATTGACTTTTTCACTGATCAGTACTGGTGAGCAACAAAGGAAAATGATGACTGGATTTTCAAAGAAATAGCATTTATAAAGCCGCAGTGTGTCAGAATTACTCCCATCTAGTGTTGCGCTAATATATTACAAGCAACCGAGTAGGGCTCTACTGAAGCCTCAACGTTGAACAGCGTATTGATAGAAAATAATTATTATCTGAGAGATATTTCTGCGTTAGAATGCTGCGGTTCTGGTGATTAAATCTTGCCGAGAAACTGGTTTTACCACTGGTTACTGGTTTTTTATCCCGTTGACAAATCAGCTGAAATAAAATACGAAACACGAGGGAAAGCTCTCGGAAAATATGTCTGAAAGAAGCGCACGGTCGCCTACTGATATGACTTCTGTGAAGAGTAACTGAAAACTGTTGCAACGTAGCTTTTCTACTGCAGGCTAACTAACAAATTAGCCGTTTCTGCTGTTTTATATAGCAAGTAACAGTAAATGATCCGACTTAAACGGGAGGATAAAGTAGTTGCTGGACCACCCTGCCCTGTTTCTAACATAACACCAAAATAAACTTCACTGTTAGATTAAATTAACTCACCTATCCAGCAGAAAGCTGCAACCTCCGCGTTAGCTTTGAAGTACCTCTCCTCATCAGCTGCCACCATCTGGTAAAAACTCCAACGATGATCACTCTTATTTTCTCCCGGTTATTACTTCTTTTTCTTTTCTTGGCTATTTTTCTTCTGTATAGATGTGCATTACTTCGTAAGAGTATAGATGGTCCTCCATTTCAATGTAAGCTGGCAAGTTTAGTCATCCACGGCCGGCTTGTTTATACCACCCCTGCGTGCCCCTCCCCCAAAACAATTGGGACTCATAGGTAAAAAACGCACAAGGCTAATAAGTTTGTCCCCTTTCGACTACTGTATTCAAAGATGGCGATGCAACATGGCAGCCTCCGGTTGGGTGCGCCGCCACCTATGTATTTATAAACATCTAATTCTAAGCTACGAGAACGCTTCATTTGGATGCGATTGTGATTAGACTTTGGTAAAATATGTATTTATGAAAGAAATTCTTGATTTTTGATAATAAAAAAACAAAAAAGCTAGACACTGTACCATTAAGTAACTTATAATGAACTAAATTTGTCTAGAAAACAAAATATTTTTTACAGAAAGTAGAATCTACAGTAAAAAAATTCTAAGAAAAAGAAAGAAAAAAAAAATCCTTGTAAATATTGTTTGATTACCTTGAAATGAAATCAGTAAATTTAGTTACACAATCCACAGGAATAAAAAAAAACTGATCTAATCTTTATAAAAATAAATTACCTTTGGATTTCCTTAAGAAAACAACATCAAATCAGCTTGAAAATGTCATAAACTGGGTCACAGACCAACACAGATTTTTTCAGCTTCGGTTTCAACTACAGAGTGAGAAAACATAAGCTGCTTTCACTCATGCCCAGAAGTCCTAAAACGTCCTAAAGATTTTCCAGAGTGGTGGCATGTGAGAATGCAAATGTCTGCGACATTGACTCAACTTTCTGCTGAAATTTTCCGCTCAGGCTTCCAGTAAAATATCTGGCTCATCAGTGGGTGAGACAAAATACAAACATGTCAGCAAGTATTCTGGAACATTTACAGCTGCGTATGTGTTCTGCCGAGAGAGGATCATTCCTGCTGACCTGTTTGCTGCTTTCCACTTATTACCTGCTATTGGGGAGAGGTGCAGGTACGTGCAGGACTATTAGTATAATAAGGAGCCTCACCTGCTATTCTCTGGGTGTAAAGGAAACGGCAATTCACACAGACCTCATTTCTGGATCACATGCTGCCTCATGCACACAGATGCCTGAGCCACCTCATCTGGCTCCTCTCGATGTGGAGGAGCAGCGACTCTACTCTGAGCCCCTCCTGGATACCCGAGCCCGGCCACCCTGGGGAGAAAACTCATTTCAGCCGCTTGTTTTTGCGATCTTGTTCTTTCGGTCACAATCCACAGCTCGTGACCATAGGTAAGGGTAGGAACGTAGATCAACCGGTAAATCGAGAACTTTGCCTATTGGCTCAGCTCCCTCTTTACCACAACAGACCGATGCAGCGTCCACATCACTGCAGACACCGCATAGATCGTCCTATCGATCTCCTGCTCCATCCTTCCCTCACTCGTGAACAAGACCCCAAGATAAGTGAACTGCTCCACTTGGGGCAGGACCCCGGAAAAGGCACTCCACCCTTTTTCCGTCTGAGGACCATGGTCTCGGATTTGGAGGTGCTGATTTTCATCCCAGCCGCTTCACACTCAGGTGCGAATCGCTCCAGTGAGAGCTGAAGATCAATAAGTTTTAACTTCAACCAATGCCTCCAAATCCACCACTTTAACCTTAAATCTGGACATCTCTGTTCACTTTTTCTCCCCATTGAAAATGTCCACCATCCTCTACTGTTTTTGGTCGTACTACAATCTGTATGCCTCCTGTCCCCACATCAGGAACCTCACCCAGACATTTCAATCAAGGGGTCTTTACATGAACCTTTAATCAAGACGTTTGGAAGAAATCTCCAGAGAGAGATCAAGACAGATTTGACTTAACTGGAAGAGACTCTAAGCGAAAAACAAACAAACCCCAATAGAATTCAAGAAAGTAAAAACAATAACTGTCCCATTAAGTCATGTAGCTTTCTGCCACCTCCCACTAAATGAAGTAGATGTTCTATAACCACCATAAGTTCATTGCTCCAGCTAGGACACTTTAGAAGACCTTGAACATATTTAAAAGACTACAGCACTCTTGTCATGCCTGCTCCTTCCTCTCGGGTGCGCTGCACCTCACATGAGTACTTACAATCTTGGATCACACCTGTTCTCCATCATCATCATCATCAGCCTCAGTATCTTCACCTGGTCAACTACCTACATATACCCATTCCACACACTACTCCATTGTGTAGTATTCTTAAGCTGGTTTCAGACTCACACCAGTCTGTGTTACTGAATCCTTGGATTAAATCTTTTTGAATCGTTACCTGCACTTGTGTCCGGCCTCTCATTCACTCCGACCTGACAGCTCTCTTTCACTTTTAGAAAAAAGACAATTTCCATCATCCAAAAATGCACAAGAAATCAAATCAGTTAAACTTCCTGTAAACGTTAAGGCACACACACATGGCTGTCTACGGTAAAGCTTACATGTCAACAATGATGCAGACTTACTCTCTGTCACTAAACGAATACAGTGTTGGTAGTGTAAGCAGCCAACCTAAAGGATTTCAACCAAAACCCAAACAGTACAGAGCCTGACAGTGAAGACTGTGATCTTTGTATAGTCCATGGCTCAACCATTTAGGATAGTTTTTCATACTCACTTCATCCATAGCCAAACAAGTATTAAACAATAGCTTCCTCTGTAGTCAGCTTGTGTTGTAATGAAACGTTGCCTTGTGTTTAGTAAGCTATAAACATTTTTTTTCTTTTAAAGTTATCTTTTTTAATTACACTATATACTGGTCTCAGAAGATTCAGAAAAAAGCAAGTTTAATTCTTTATCTTTAATTCAGATTTACATGATGTGTAGTTATTATGTGCTTACATGACACTTTAGCTTTCATATTGTCTGACTCAACCTTCACATAATATAATTAAGCTGATGTAAAGGTCTTGTTCTGCAGCATACCTGCATGCCACCACACCTGTAGCCTCTTTTAATTCTTTTATGAATTCCTACCTCTTATTATACATCTGGCGAATATGCTGAAACTGAACAGGTGGACCAGAGCAAACTTTGTTTTGTTGTTGTTGTAATAGTCTCGCTGTGGGTGTTTTTCTTTCATGAGACAAAGATTGTGCAAGTAAAACTTAAAACTATTCACTTAAGTATCAACTCTGGTGCCTTTAAAAGAAAGAAGATAGCTTATATTCGACTTCATATGTATTGTTTACTGTAGTCTACGGCTATTTTTACAGCTTCCAAAGCTGAAAATGATCTGTTGAGTAAGGCTGAGAGAAAACGCTGGGCATACATTTTTTAACACTCTTTACTTTTGATGCATTGCCCTTACAGTTGCACAAGTGTTATGCAACTCCCAAATATCAAGTTGATTTTATACTATAGAGCAGCAGTTCTTAAACTTTTTGAGCCATGTAATAAAATGGTAAATGGTTCGTATTTATATAGCGCTTTTATCCAAAGAGCAGTCCATTATACATCACATTCACCCATTCATGCACTGATGGCGGCCATCCTCTAAATGTAAGGCTTGAAAACTGTCAGAATCTTCAAAAATAAGGAGGATAACGTGGTTTTTGGTGGATTATGTTAAGAGCTGTGACAAGGCATGATATGCCAAAATTCAGCTTTTCTCGCCAGACTCAGATTTTTAAAATAGCACCAACAATAACTTTGTTTCTGGACACCTGATGTTAAAAAATGTAAATATAAGGCTTAAAATAAATCAGAAACTTCATAGGATGAGGTGCTGCAAAAAATTCAGATTTTTAATATGGCATCAGTAATTACTTTGTTGTTTACGCATTAATACATTAAAAATCAACATGCTAATTTCACAAATTAATCTATTTGCATGAACATGTTGATTTTGACAACCCTAATCCAAAATTATGTAGGCTATTTTTTTACAATGATCTTGCAACGCCCTAAGATTATCTTGAGACCCCCAATTTGACAACCTTTGCTATAGAGCAGGGGTGGCCAACGTGTTCCTGCTCCAGCACACCTGACTCAAATGAAATGGATCCAACAGCCTATAAGGATCTGCACAATGACTCATTACTTTAAGTCAGGTATGTTGGAGCAGGGAAACTTGGAAAACCTGCAGGATTGTTGCTCTCGAGGACCGACTTTGGCCACCCCTGCTATAGAGCATAACATATCAATATACTGATGTTAATTAGTTTTTTAGTCCCAAATATACATTTGTGCATGCCCAAAATAAGATTTCCAGGCTACCCTATTGTCCAAAATCATTGCAGGGGGCTCTAAACAAATTTTAAGGGATAATGAGTCGATTCAGTGAGCTCACAAAAGTAGCAGCGCTGTACATCAGCGCTGAAAAATTGCCCTTTGGTTTTTAGGCAAGGTAAGTTAAATTGTATACCAATTTTTTATTTTTTATTTTTTGACTTCTAATTACTTCTACCACTTTAAAAGATATACAATGGCTTATAATGGAGATCTTTTGGCAAACAAGGGTTCATAATAATGAAGACTATGATGGTATTAGCCACCTAATGAGGAAGTCATGTATGCTATCTGCTGTGTGTTTATTTGTCTCTTTTTACTTTGGTTAGTCCTTCCACCTGCTACAATCCTGCCTGCTTGTCACCACTGGTGGGGGTTGGGAGGAGTTATATATATGGTAGATTGACACATGCCAGTAAATAGTGTATTTACTGTCACTCCCGGATGTGAAAGACTGAAACAGTGTTTGATGTTTCAATCTCCCAACACAGACTTCTAATAAGTACTTCCACCTTCACAAACGTCTGAAAAGGACACGGTCTGAGTGAACTGAGTGAAGAGGAGGAAAGAAGTCCATTTAGAAAAATTTATCATGTAAAATCTGAAAAACAAACTAACAAAATAACAAAAAACAAAACTTTAAAGGTATGTGTTGATGACAGCATAGCTGACTGATTGGTGACCACACAGATCTCTATTACGTTCTGATTAGTGGGTCAGCGTAGCCAAGTATGTGTTTTCATTGATTACACTTCAAACTTACTGTAGAACGGATTAATATCTGTGCTTTGTGATAATTATGTACGGCTCTAACTATGCATGCTGCAGTCATGCTGCACATTCAGTTACTGCATGTGCAATAAAACTGTTGTCACTGTTGTACTTGTTTGGCAAAATAAAACACAAGCAAGGTATAATTTAATCGGGTTTTCATTACTTTGATTAATATCCAGAGTGGTAGAATAAAGCTTGTCCCCCCCAACCCGACTCTGCGGCCAAGACCCTAAACTCGACCACAAAATCAAAC
>JBAMHW010000007.1:8770230-8783452 GCA_037177495.1 Rhadinocentrus ornatus | reverse complement strand
CTCCTGAGCTGCCGGATGGTGGACCAGAATCTCCTCGAAGCTGTCCGGAAGTCATTCTCCATGGCCTCTCCAAACTCTCCAGGGTCCCCTGGACCTCCACCACGGTAAGATGGCGGCTCAGGGAGGAGTGTATAAATATGTTTTCAACATAACAATCATTAGATCAGGGCAGGCATGTGGAGGTTCTATTGCTCAGAGATCACCCCCTCCTGGCAGCGGACTCACCAAAATATTGCCCTTTTATGCACAGCATAGACACCTTGCAAAGGGTGGTCCTGTTGCTCGAGAGTTTCCCTCTCTGGTAGCAGGTTCACAAAACACCTTACCTTTTTGTAATGCACAACATATACCTTTCAAACCAATAAATATTACCATCAACACCAATAAACCAACGTAAGTGTCTAAACGCAATTTACTTGCATAAATTCAACATTATGATAATTGTAAAAAATGATAGTAATGATAATGATGGTGGTGATGACAAGGGTGATAATGGTGATGATAGTGATGATGATGATGATGATGATGATATGATATATGCTATGAACACTGTAAATTACTATGGATGTAAATCTAATTATTTTGAAACTGTTGAAATTGTTAAAAAAGGTCCCCAGGAACAATAGTGGCAGCTTGCTGCAGCTAATGGGGCTCCTAATGATAAACAAACAAACAAACAAACAAACAAACAAACAAACAGTTATACCAGTTTTGAGAAAGCCACAAAGTTAAATGTCAAATGTTAAAGAGACACTGTATATAACCACTCAAAATACTCCTTTCATGACAAACAACTTGTAAAACCACGTAAATACATGCAGTACACATTTTACACATCAACATTCTCTATATACTAAACACTACTGATGAAGATGAATACTGAATTTTTAGTTTTTAAACAAATACATTTTGTGCACAATTTTCTAGTGATATATCACTGAAATTCTGGGATGCACATATTCTGCTTTAACACTGAAAGGGAAAATAAGCCACAAAAGAGAAACATAAAATAATTTATTTTCTAGAACATTCAACTCTAACATACATTGATGTAACAATGTTCCATGTCAATGAGGCAAGGGAACATTATAGAAATGTTTACCAACATAATACCCTACCCTTGTCCAGATGTGTTCTCACATTTCTCACTTTACAATAATAAAATAAAATAAAATATAGGATTTCCTTTTAACTGTAACCAAAACTTTTTTTGTGTCCATAGCGATGAATGTAACGTTGTAATTTTAATACTGTCATTTTAATCCTAACAATCTTTTCAAAATGTGACCAAAATATTTTTGTGCCTAAAACTATACAAACCATAACATGCCACAGCCCAAATGCAACAGTGATTTTTTTTTACATATTAACTCTAATTAAATGCTGCTATGGGTCACATTACAAATGTCATCTGAGACAAATGAACAACTGTTCCAAGTTGGAGGAGTTTTGACTGCAGTGCAAAAAAAGTGCCTCACATTTATCAACAAAAAATATTCATCAAGTGCATATCATTAAATCTTTAACACAAAACCATGATTTTAAACAAATTTTCAAATGTAACCCAGATTTTAAATGTGTATTTCTTCATACTTTAATTACAGTAAAATAAAATAACTTTCTGTCTCAGAGAATAACAAAACGAAATAATAGCAGTTACAGGCAGCGATTTAGCACCTTTTCTTGCCTTTGTGTTCTTGTCATGGACCCACATCATGCAAACAGTGAAAGACAAAACAGACAATAATATGAATAAGAGGTTGGCAATTAGGGATTGCAGAAACAGCTCCCACAATAACCTCCTCATCTTAACTCATCTCCTCAAACCCTCCATAAATTACCTCTCAGGCTCTCCCAAACCCTGGCGAATTGCATTTGGCAAAATCCATGTCAGATTTGAATGCAGTGTACATAGACCTGACGCGATAAGCAATAAGTCAATTAATTGCACAGTAAGAAAAAAATTTTCATTATTTATTTATTTATTTATTTTTTCTATCTTACTTTGCCATAGACTGTGTATGACAATAGGTTGCACTATGGAGTATCACGACTGAACACTTGTTTCTTGCGACGTGATCTCTCTAGTGCAGTGTTTCTCAGTCCTGGTCCTCAGGGACCACTGCCCTGCATGTTTTAGTTCTTTTCAACTCCAGCACACCAGATTCAGATTAATTAAACTGATTGTCAAGTCTGCTAACAAGCCATCCATTTGAGTCAGGTGTGTTAAAGATGGACACCTCTAAAACATGCAGAGCAGTGGTCCCCGAGGACCAGGATTTAGAAACACTGCTCTAGTGTCATACTTGACGGCAGCATGTTGCAGCACGAGACCGTGGTGTAGCACCTGTGTGAGCCGACATGCCGCATTTGTTTTACAGGGCTGCCACCTCTCAAGCATCAGCCGTGAGATTCGTGCATTTAAAGGGCTTCTCAGGCTAAACCTCCGATTCTCACATTGAATCATGTGAAAAAGTTGAATGGAGAAAAATAGCTGCGAGCACTTTCTTATTTATTGTATCGCTGCTCCCCACATGTAGGCAGAACACACACATGTAGCCTACAACGTCAGTACAAAGCCCCCATTTCCTGGTCTACCGTAATAACCCCTGTAATGGGCAGGCACATTACACAAATAGTCAGCCTATATACTACCGTGTATGACAAAATACACATCAAGAGCAATGGCGGTTAATCGAGAGGTTCGGAAGGATTCCCAGTGGGCCACATTACTTTTGGGCTGGTGTCCCGGCAAAAGTAGAACAGCGCGGTTCACTCACTGCTCATAGATCAGTCTGACATGCAGTGATCAGGTGAAATATTTCAGCTTCACAAACAGCAACGATGCGCTTATCGCAATAATTTCTGAGAAAAGTTATCACACAGCAAAGTTTGTTATCGTGACACTGCATGAACTGGGATGTGAAGAATATTTTCACAAGTATTGGGTAGTGGAAATCGGGAATGTGTGATAAGCTCAAGGCTTGGCCTTGGCGAGAAGCCCAGGGGTGGAATATTGTCACATCCAGTGAAGAACACAAGAAAATCCTCCAGAGTGACCTCACTTTCATCTGTAAAACATAATAATAAAAAAAAGACATTAATACTCTACCTACTGGTATTTTTATAAAATAAGTATTACAGAACTGAAGTGATGCAAAAGAAGCAAGATAGTAGTTTTAAACAAGCCTTAAACAAGCATTCATTCATTAATTGAAATTATGCTGCAATTAGCAAGTGTTAATGTTCTATGATGGAAGTAGCGAAACTTTTAACACTAATTAAATAAATAAATAAAAGAGGGAAAAAAAAGATTGGAGACTGGAAGGCCAAAACAAAAGTGGACAAATCATGCTCCAAGTCTGTTGGATACATAAATTGGCTTTTATTATTTTTTTTTGTTTATTATAAGATATTGTGGTGGACATAAATCTACTGGTTTTGGGCAAAATAAATGCATGTTATATTAAAATGTAGTTCTAAAGTATTAATGTTACATAAGCTATTTTAAATAGTGAAGCAGAATGAGCCAATTAAAATGTATTATTCTTATCATCATTCCAACATTGTCATGTACCACTACCAAAGAATGCAGCCAAACAGTTGAGAAAAAAAAGTCCTCTGTTAAAACATTACCAATGCTAAACTTACATTCAGCATCCTGAAGATAGTCTTGCCAGAAAGCCAGGGTCTGGCACTCTACTTGAAATGCATTGCTTCCTTATTCCTAATGAATGATATGGAAGAGATTCTCCACTTCAGGTGCTGTTAAAATTGTTTTACCTTTTATGAAAAGGCACTTCAACTGTAGAGGGTATCTCTGAAGAGCATCTAGGACACCTATGGACTTTAAGCCATCTCTGAACCAAGTAAAAAGAAAACAAACTGTGATTTGTAGTTCATGTGTTTTGGAAGTTATAGTGCCAGCTAGTTTTTTTGCATGTTTAAATGATTAAGGTCCCACGATTAATTTCAGGCCAAAAGATTTATACTTTCACTTCCACTGGTACTGTATGATATGGAACTCTATATCAATCATTTAACATAACATAGTCTGTAAGGTAGGATGCACTGGTTGTTTGTACAGTATGGTAACTCATGTATTTCCACCATTATGTCACCAAAAAACTAGACTATATTTCTGTTAGTTATAGTTTGTGCTCAGACATAAACATACCTTTCTAAAGCAGCACGGGTCCGTTGGAGGATATATCAGTAAGCCAAGTCTGACACAGTCTCTTGTTTGTTTGCCAGTGTTATGCAAACATTGTGACCAGCGAGACCAATCAAGCTGGCTGCGTAAGCAACTGCATCTTGCAGCTGGGATTCAGTTTCGGCCTGTAAGATCTAAAAATATTTAAAAAAATATTAATATATAAAGGTATATATACTATATATATATGAGGAAGCAGAATCTGGGGTAGCTGGTGCTGGCTCTCCCATCTCTGGGGCTGAGGTCGCTGAGGTGGTTAAAAAGCTCCTCAGTGGCAGGGCCCCAGGAGTGGATGAGATCCACCCGGAGTTCCCTTAAAGCTCTGGATGCTGTAGGGCTGTCTTGGCCGTCGGCAGTAAAAATGTATACATATTTACTTATCTTCTACAAACATAAACTGCTGTGTTAAACACAGTTTATTTTTAACTGCAGTTTATATTCTATAGTGAACATTTGTATCTTACAGTGATATATTATACAACTGTATAACTTATAATTATAATAAATAACACAGTGACATACTAATATAAATTATTTGATCTTAAATAAAGCCTGACAAGACTCATACATGATTACCTTAAATCAAATAATTTAGATCTGATTACTTCTTAAATCATACCAGTATGACTAGATGATGTATTAAAATATAAAACTGGAACTAATATTACTAGGCCTAATGAAAAACATGAAAGCATAGAAATGTTAGCTAGATAAATAGTATCAGACTTTTTCAGGGCTTATTACTGAGATCGCTGTCACACATTTTATTTGTATCTATGATTCTGAGCTGTTGTTAGGCTAAATGATTAGCATTATGGAATGGTAAATGGACTTGTTCTTATACAGCGCTTTTCCAGTCAGCTTGACCACTCAAAGCGCTTTACACTACTTGTCACATTCACCCACTTACACACACATTCATACCCCAATAGGCACATCGGGAGGCAAGCCTAGGTGTCTTGCCCAAGGACACTTCGACATGTAGTCAGTGAAAACCTGGAATCGATCCACCTACCTTCCTTCCGGTTGAAAGACAACTGCTCTTCCTCCTGAGCTACAGCCGCTTAGTGTTAACCTTTTTCCATCCGAAATTCAATGCATTTAACTACATTCTTACCTCTTGATCTGGGTCCCTGTCGCGTAAATGGACGAAGGTTATAGGTCGGAGCTGTCAAGGGCTCCAGTGGAGTAGAAGGCATGTTGCAAAGAGTCAGGCCAGCCTGATTAGCACTAACTGCCTGGCCTGCAGTCTGTCTTCCGCGATGAAAAAGTGACTGCACTTCTACTTCAGCAGAACTGAATTGTGGACGTTAATATTGTTTTGGTTTGCACATGCATGTGCAAACCAATTTCAGGACCACTTCATTTGAAAGAATTGGTGCCACTAAATTTCTTGTTGTCTCACTCATGCTGACATCTTTCAGCTTCGACACAGGAAGGCGCCTGCATCTTGATGATGTCATGACTTTCGTTCAATATTCTCAAGTTTCATTCAACATGTTCAGTCATACTATATATATAAATTTTTTAAACGGCTTAGCATATAACATCCACAGAGGTTTACTGGTTATGTCACACAGTGTGTAAATGAGTATATAGATTATTGTGTGTAAGGGTTTATGAGTGTGTTTTGCCCTACTTTCCTAGCATATCAATTTTGAGAACTAGACTTGAGGGCTTTTGTATTCTACTTTCGAGGTCACTTCTGGTTCAATATGCATATATCTGCACATGCAGACACATTGTATTCATAATGAATTTTTGTCCTTTATGTACTCTTTTTTTATTTAATTTTTTTTTACAGCCTAAACACAAACTGAGGTTATGAGATGGTTTAAGGAGAAATGTATTTGGTTCAAACTAAACAAATAATATAAAAAGTTATGATGTGATTATTTTCACATACAAGCCAAGTGTAGATTTTTAAGGCAAAGATGAGTTGTGTAGCAGCCTTTTCTATCAAGATTCTGTTTAGTCAGCGGGGTATCTTGTTCTGAATTATGTTCCACTAAACTTGCTTAACCTTGTTGTGAAGACCCCGTGTACTCACACATAATACAGATTTCTTTAATGAGGTTTATTAAATTGTATCCAGCTTCTGAAGTATGATACCACTCATTTCCTTTCCAATCTGATACCAAGTAAAATTCAGCCTGGTGTCTATTATGCTGATCTGATTCCAAAACTTGGTACAAAAATTTTATATTTTTGGAAATTTAAAATAAAAAGTAGTGTATTTCATGTTATAGCATCATGTCAGAGCTACACGTCGCCAACAGCTCCAGATGGCAATTTTGTGTAAATAAATAGGTACATCTGTTTCAAAGGTTAGTGTCCCTCATACATGCATCCTTTACATTGGAATAGTTAGACTATACATCTACCAGAGGACAGTACAGAGTTCATAGTTTATCTCATAGTTCCACACATGGGAACAAAAAATTATAATTTTCTCTCTCGAAAAGAGACATAAATAGAGGCAGCCTGGATGATAGAAGTGGTTTATGCGACTATTAAAAACATTGCTGCCTCTTCTATGTTCCTTTCAATGGTCGCCTATCAGCTATAACGCTCAACACTCCCCCTGTGGTTTCCGGTGGTACTGCTCTGTTTGCTATGTCGGGCTATGTATTCAGAAGCTCTTCGAAAGCGGACCAAATTATTGATAAAAAGAAAGCAGAAGATGCATGATAGGCTCCGTGTCCATCTTTAGCGTAGAGCATGAATAATTTATCCGTTACTTATGTATACAGCTTCTAATTACACCACTAAAAAATACACATTCAAGCTTCAAGCTGTTACGAATGAAGGCAAAATTATTTTTGACAACATAAGCTCTTATAGAGGTTCTTTTTCCAAGTAAGGCCCAGGTTGTTTTGTTTTCTTGTTTTATGCACAATTACAGCATGAACAGAAAGATTAATTATTCACAATAAAATGCAAATGCCACATTTTAACAAAGTATTTACCAAATAACTTGTGCTTCATTGGTTCTTAACAGTTTATTTTGTGGGAGGATAGTTAGAGAACAATTAAAGTAATTTTAAGACATAACAGGATTACTTTAATGGAAAAATTTTTTTACTTTAGAGATTAGCAATGGTGGTTTGATGACGTTTAATAGATAGACTTCATAAATTCAAGAGATGACAGTGATAATTATACACGAAATTTAGCTCAATGATGCATGTGAGATGATGCTACGGGAGCTGGGTAGCTTGGAGATGAGATAGAAGGTCATCATCTGCAGCCAAATGTTGAAATTCCTTAATTTAATTAATCTCAAGCAAAACAAATATGTAATGTGTGTAAATCTGTTTTGTCTGGTAAATGTTTTAATGTTAACAATCAATGGTGGTAGTGGTGGGCAGGATTTAATTGACAGTAGTTTACAATCCATCCTACTGTTGAAGGAGTGGAAGACTGTGAGGTTGAAATCAATACTGTACTGTAGAACTACAAATAAATAAAAGCAGTAAGTAGGGCAATTAACATCTTTAGTAAAATGGCAAGACTACAAAGAATGCCTTAAAGGATCTAGTATCAGCCTCTTGACAATAGAAAAGTGTTAAATGTGGATGGAATGTTGACAAGGTTGTTACTGAGGAGAGGAAAAGAAATAAAATAAGACCAAAAGAAAAGGCGTGAAAGCTTGTGTCTTGTGTAGCTTGTTGTCAATAAGACTGCAGAGCTGATGATGGGTGACACAGTCAGGGTTAAAGGTGGTGGAGACTGACAGTTCAGGCCCAACGCTTGTGCAGCCTCCAGCCTGACAGCCATGACGGACAGGCACAGAGGAGAGTGATTGGTTTGAGGCTGGATGTCGCGATCAAACAGTGACAAACTGAGAGGTCGTGATCTGCTGTGTGGATTAGACCTGCTGGTGTGACAGTGAGAATGACAATGATAAGTAAGTAAGTCTTCTTGAATGACTTACTCCATTTTTAGCCAATTGAAATGCCAAGTACCAAGATTATTTTTATGCACCTATAGTTTTTGGTGAAAATGATTGATGGTGACTCCTTAGTTTTTTGGTGTACGAATGTAACACAAAGTGCAGACACTCATCAGCCATTCTTTAAGTACAGCTGTTCAATCACCTAACAAAGAATCATGTTCTTCTTCTGTGAGGCTGCAGTGCTCACAGTGCAGTGAGCACTGCAGCGTCACAGCAAGAAGGTCGCTGGTTTGAGGTTCAGCTGGGGGAGGTTCAAAACTGGAGGGCGGTGGCCTTTCTGTGTGGAGTTTGTATGTTCTTTCTGTGTATGCATGGGTTCTCCTTAAGTTCTCTGGCTTCCTCCCACTGTCCAAAGACATGCATGTTAGGTTAATTGGGCTCTCTAAATTCTCCTTAGGTGTGAGTGTTTGTCCCTGTCATACCTGCAATGGACTGGTGACCTGTCCAGGGTGTACCCTGCCTCTCACCTGTTAAAATGCTTGGATAGGCTCTAGCTTAACCACTATCCGTAATGGACTAAGTGGTACAGATAATAAATGATGAATCACATAAAATGTTACGATTGCGATGATATTGTTTCCTCACAGCAGCGTTGAGCCAGATGTTTTTATTTTAATTTATTTTTTTCAGAGACAGTTATTAGTGATGAGAGTTCATGTTTGTACAGAATGGGGTATGTATATGTATATAGGGTGGGGGGAGTGTACATGCATTTGTTTGTATGTGTGTGAGTTTGTGTACGATTTTTTGTTTTTTGTTCTATTCTTTAATGTGTGAAGGCTTTTAATATTTGTTTTTTTATATAAATAATTAGTTTTTATTATGTACAGCACTTTGTGTTGCTTTGTGCATAAGAAGTGCTTTATAATTTCATTTGATTAATTGCTAAAAATGTCCTTTTCCTTAAAAATAAAAAAAAGGCCTACTGCTAAATGAAAAAAGTGCAGTAAATCTGGGTTTATAAACACTAAATCAGGGGTCTGCAACTTGTGGCTCCGAAGCAGTAAATGGCTCTCTGGACCTTTCACAACGGCTCCTAATACATGGCTAAAAATGCTAAAGAACTTATTAATGATTTTAAATATAGCTATAATAACTAATGCAGGTTTTTCATGGAATAATTGCATTGAATTTTAACTACATTCTCATCAGGGATGTGTAACGACAAATCTGCAGCAACTGTGAGATGCCATGTCAATATGGTGCTAAATCTCTGAGAAATGGTTCCCACACCTTATTGAATCCATGCCACCAAGAATTAGGGAAATTCTGAAGGATATGGAGAACGATGTTAAAAGGATCACTAGATCCAGCTAAATGTCAGCAAAACCAAAGAAATTGTGGTAAAGAATTGCAGAAAACAGATGTGCTCCTACTCTTCTCTCTTCATTAGAGATGCTCCAGTGTCCATGTGAGCTGAACCTTGGGGTTCATTCTTTCCTGAACAGGCTCAGAAAGCTGAGACAGCTGAAGAGGTTTAAGGTATCTTCTGAGACCCACAAAATACTCTACAAGGCTGCCGTGGAAAGCATTCTAGCTATGAGCATCACATCATCATTTGGCAATAGTTCTGTACAAGGTCAGAAGCTTTGCAGAGAATGAACAAAGCAGCCGAGTGCTGCACCAGATTTCATCTGACCTCCCTGCAGGAAATCCACACAAGGCCCTGCCAGCGCAAAGCCATCAAAATTATCAAGGACTCATCCCATCTCAATCGTTTTCAGTTGCTAAACTCAGGCAAGCAGTTCCCCAGACTGATTGGGAGCTCTGTTTTGTGATACTCGGTATGAATTCAGTGTTGCTACTATAGCATTGATAAATAAACAATTAGTTTCAGGGTGATGAAGACTTTCTGCAGCTTGCGTACACATCTTTTTGTGGTTCATATATATGTTGGCTCTCTAAATTCGCTCTCAATCTTTAAAGCTTTCAGAACATTTGCAAGGCTGAGGATGATTAAAAGCCATGTTGTAGATGAAACTAGATCAGAGCTTTATGCACATAAAAAAGTCCCAGCTTACCACCATATACAAAAATTATATTAATCTGAGGGTAAAAAAACAGCCTTGAGGATGAGAGTCATAAAGGGGGTGTGTAGGATTTGTTTTCAGAAGATAACCCACCTAATGTTTTAATGATGTGAGGCGGAAAACCCCTCTGAGCTGCAGTGAAAGCAGGCCCAATATACAGAGAAGAAGATGAGAGTCACGAGGGCGAGTAGCCTGCAGCCAAAAGTAATGAGTCAAGGTGATTTTAAAACCAATATTTTGTGACAGGAAACCATTCCTCAAGCAAAATAAAGGGTGATTTCTGGGTAATGCTCACATATTTTTAAGATCTAAGCACCATTCCAGCTGTAGATGTCTGTTGTAGAAACCTCAGTGGAATTACTAAGATATGTAAAGCCTTGAGAGGAATGTTAACATGGTGACTGAAGAGGCTAACTCTATAACATTAATTCTAAGAACCTTCAAGAAATAAACTATGGATAGTCTTTTCCATTCTGTTTTATATACTACAGTTTGTTTGAAATGAGCAATCTGTAAAACTCTACATTTCCATGTCATTGGCCAATACACTGGTTTAAAAATAAGAAGCACACCTACGGCATGTACCTCACCTGAAACAAATGGCTTTGGCTCCTGGGGAGTGGTAGCCTAGTGGTTACATTTGTTTTATTCCTGATTGCTTGTTTTTATTCCTTATTGCTTTTATTTGTTTTTGTTGTTATACTGTGAAGTGTCCTTGGGGTCTTGAAAGGTGCTTAGAAATAAAAAAAAATGTATTACAGAGGTGGGCTTGAGAAACTGGAGAACCTGGGTTAAAGTCTCTGGGATGGCAACTAAGGTAAAAAACACTGTGGGCCCCTGAGCAAAGCCCTTAACCCCTGGCTGCTCCCAGGGCCTGCGAGGAATCTGGCAGCTCACTGCTCCTAGGAACTACGATGGGTCAAAATGCAGAGAAACAATTTCCCCACTGAGGGACTAATAAGGCATTACAAAAAAATAAAAAATAAACCCAGCCAAAGAGAAAATTAATCCAAAGTAAACAAATTTAATTTGAAAACAGTCACGTGCAAAAAATTGTATGAAATTGCCACCTTAAGTAGATTTTGTCCCTCTTTCAAAGGTAAGATTGCAGTATTTTAAACTAAACAGAGGTGAAAATGGAAGAGTAAAGAGAGGAAAAAGGAGAAAGAGAAACAAAAGATACAAAACAACTCCAACTGTATAATGAAACCCTCACAAAAACACAACAACAAAAAAACAAAAACAGACAACCAGCTTTTACACTGTAAAGAAACGGTAAACATCTTAAGGCATCTAACAAAACACAGAGCAGACAATCATCATCAACAGCACCTGTGGGAAGAAAAACTGTAAAAAAAAACATAAACAACAATAACCACAACAACTGTACTGTTCTGTCACAGAACAGCAAGCCAAACTTGTGCCTCAAGCCAGGAATGTGAGCATCTTTGTCCTTTATTTCCTTTTCTTTACTGGGTTGACAAGTAAAAAAGCGAGTAAAAGTGTAAAAACAAACAACAGGAAAGAGACTTAATGTCAGCTCAGGTTAGCTAGCTAACAGGAAGCTACATTTAGCGTAGCATTTTCTGTTAGTACACATTTCGGACCAAATAAAGCAATTAATGTCTGTGGCAAAACATATGTGTTAGCTAAAGTGAGACCAAACAATATACTTACAGACATTGTTGTCATAGGAAAAAAGTAAAAAGGAATGAACTTGGAACTCCTTCTCATATAATACACAGCGGATACCATAAACTCTTGCGGCGTTACGACAAAGTCTCGTGGGGTTACCACGAAATCCCGCGTGATTAAAGCAGTATCAAATAAAGCACAACTGTCTTTCTATTATCTATTAATCTATTAATAAACATTCAATGGCATGAATAAGCCATATTTTTAATACATTTTTAGAATATAACTTTTACATATTATATATGGCATTTTAATTAATTTAATCAGCCTGAGGCATAACAGCAACAAGTATATGTGTGTGTTTGTAAAAAGTAAAAAATATTCGGGGTAAGTTGTGTTAAGTGATAATGAAAATGCAAACATGTTCCCTCCAACGATTAGAAGCAGACCAAGAAGCTTGGGGCCCCCGAAGCACTGGTCAACCAAACGCCACCACATAGCAATAGAACTGAGACAGCCCACTGCAGAATAGCCACGTGCCCACCAAGAATAAAGCAGAGGAAGGCCACAGTTGCCCACTGCCACAGAGTGCGGGCCCCTTGGGACCAGGGGCAGCAGCCCGCAAGCCCTGCCAAGTCCCCAGAGCCCGAGAGTCACCCACCCCCCTGGGTAAGGCCCCAGGAGGGCAGGGCTGCCCTGACAACCACCCACAGCAGCGAACCATATCATCACCCCGCCTGAGGCAGAAACAAGTAAGACGAATGTAAAAACAGAGGCTGGACCAAAGGTAGCGTGGCTACAGTTTACAAATTACAACTTTTTAAAGAACAAATTTGTTACAGTGGTGCTCTAACAACTGATAATAAGAAGTTGTACTAGTTTAACGAAAGTTATCATAGACTGCATCCAATTCCATGGCTAAATCTTCAGTATTTGTTATTTATTTGGGATCATAGATAATGGATGAAGATCAAGGGGTTTAGATAGGCTAAAGGTATATATAATTTTGTCTAAGTAAGTTCCTCAGATTAACCACGGCAGTGTTGTTTATAGCAGGCATCTCAGTTTTAGTCTTAGTTTTAGTCTTCAGGACGAAAATGCTTATTAGTTTTTGTCACATTTTAGCCATTTCTAAGTTTAATAGTTTTGGTCTAAATTTAGTCGATGAAAACTCAAAAAGGTTTTAGTCTAATTTTTGTCAAATAACAAAAGTATTAGTGTTTTAACAAATTAATTTGTCAATAATACGCTTTAAAAAGTGGAATCAAGGTTGACAGGTTATAAAAAATATTGCAATTCACAAAATTATACTAATCTTAATGCCTTTGCATAATAACCACATCCTTTACCAGATTGATAACTTTTTGAGCAATGTGTATATATATA